>CM076570.1:1000838693-1000952755 GCA_034641835.2 Pinus albicaulis
GGGGGATTAAATGTTAGGTCCCTATATCACTAGTATAGTCCCTTATTATTGTTAGTGTAACCCCCTTATTGTTATTATTGTAC
Source organism: Pinus albicaulis (assembly GCA_034641835.2). Taxonomy (NCBI): domain Eukaryota; kingdom Viridiplantae; phylum Streptophyta; class Pinopsida; order Pinales; family Pinaceae; genus Pinus; species Pinus albicaulis. Next base: position 1,000,838,777 of record CM076570.1, read on the forward strand.
TCTTGTAACCCCCATTTTGTTATTATTGTGCCCTTAAATTATTATTGTTAGGTCGGCTAGGATTACATTGTGGCCCACTAGGATTACATTATGGCCCCATGGACTCCTATATATAGAAAGGAGGTTTTGTAAATTGTATCACCCAAGAATTGTTCATTTATGTAATGTATTGGAGGTTTCCCCCTCGAAGTGGCTTATTTCTAAGGCGTTCATATCTCTTTTCTTCTATTTTTGGAGCTGGTTACACAACATTTGGTATCAGAGCTTGGGATTCTAGGGTTTCGCTGCTCCAAACAGGTCATCGTGGAATTTTCGCTATAACTTTGTTTCTACGAAGTTTTAGAAGCTGAAATTTTTAGGGTGCGAAGCTGAAATCTTGAGGAAGGTTGTCTAAAAATTTCAGATCTTGGTTCGCAATATTTGAGGAGATATCATCTGTGGAAGTTAGGTATTTTTTCAGGCTCATAAACAGGTCATCGTGGCATTTGCGCTATAAATTTTTTTTGTACGAAGGGTCAGAGTCTGAAATTCATATGGTGTGAAGCTGAAATCCTGAGGAAATTCGTCAAAAAATTTCAGAACTTGGTTCGCAATATTTTTGGAGATATGATCTGTGGAAGGTAGTGCTTTTTCAGGCTCCTGAATTTCATCTCAAAGAGGTGATCGTGGAAAAAGTTCAATAACTCTCTCTCTGGGCATCAGATTGGAGTGCCGTAAAAATTGGTTGCAAGTAAACGGACTGTAGTTTCGTGGCTATCAATTTCAGAGACAAAGGACAAAACAGTGACACGTGGCAAGTTGTACAAGTGCGCACTACTGAACCAGTCCATAATTAGGTCATTGTGGGAGATTGGACACAACTTTGTCTTGGAGAATCCAAATCAGGTCAGAACTGTGGCATTCGAAAGATAATTCAGAGGGCTACATCGGTACTGAAATTTAGATATTGAAGTGCTACAATCACAAAAATAATCCATTTTCAATATCGAGCTCCTCAAAAGCAAGAAAAAGGTGTGTATTTTTTTTCCAAATTGCATAAGTCTTGTTTGAATAATCAAGTTAAATTGATCCCAAGGGCATATTGTAGAATAGATATCAGTATTGGATTCTAAAATGGCCCCTAAAAATAATTCAACACCCACTAAGCCTTTAGAAGGCTCTACTATGACTCATGAAGATGAAGAATGGCAACATGACATATCAAAATTACAAGAGCAAATTTCGCTCTCGCAAAGAACAACAAAAAATGAAATGGAAGTTTTTAAGAAAGGCGTGGAAACTAAGATGGATGGTTTGAAGAAAGGCGTGGAAGCTAAGATGAATGGTTTGGAAGCTAAGATGGATGGCATGGAAGTGGGAATGGAAGCTAAGATGGATGACATGAAAGACAACATGGAAAACATGAAGAATGATCTAAAAGCATACATGGAAGGCTTGATGACAAGTTTAAAACCAGAAATGATTCCTAATGGCGGAAATATAGGAGAAGAACCTCATGATGAGAACAAAATAAATGTTAATCGTGATTTCATAAACTCGAATGTTGGTGGGAAGAACCACCATATTCCAAAATGGATATGAGGAAGTTTGATGGAAAGGATCCTGTAACATGGATACTACAGATGGAGCAATATTTTGATCTCCATAACGTGCAAAACACGCAAAAGGTACGCATTGCAACTTTACATTTAGAACAAAATACATTTGTATGGTATCAATGGCTTTGCTCCCGTAAAAAAATTGTCACTTGGTCAATTTTTACAGAGGAAATGATAGCACATTATGAGGATACAAAGAGCAACACCTTCTTTAGCCAATTGATAAATCTCAAACAAAAGGGTTTAGTGGGGCAGCACATTGAGGACTTCCAAAAATTGAATATATGGGTAACTAATATTCCAGAGGAACACAGGATTGATCTCTTCTTAGGTACTCTAAAGGATAACATCCAACATGAAGTTCGTGTTTTGGAACCTGATTCATTGGAGAAGGCATTCAGGTTGGCAAGAAAAGTTTAATGTAAAATTATGGCGACAAAGAAGCCTACCACTCAATTCTATAAAGAAGGAAGTGTTGCTACACCTAGATTTCCACAACCTACAAGGTTGACACCACAAAAATTGGAAGAAAAAAGAGCAAAAGGGCTTTGCTACAGTTGTGATAGCAAATACACTAAAGGTCATAAGTGTGCCGAAAAGAAATTATTTTACATAGATTGTGAAGAAGAAGAAGAAAATGAACAAGAAGAGGATATACACCAGGAACCGGCCCTAGAAGAGGAAGAAATGAATCCGACCATATCATGTAATGCACTGGCAGGAATTACCACTCCTCAAACTCTCAATATAGCAGGACAGATCAAGAATAAAAAGGTAATAGTGTTGATTGATTCAGGTAGCACCCATAATTTTATTCATTGTAAGGTAGCCAAGGAATTAAATTGTTTCCTATACCCAGCACCAGAATTCCAAGTGATGGTTGCAAATGGAGGAACTATAAATTGCTCTGGGAAATGCCATAATATCAAGCTAACCATGGGGGAATATGTATTGACTAGTCCAATGATTTCCATTCCTATGGGAGGTGCTGATGTTTTACTAGGAGTACAATGGTTACAATCTTTGGGGACAGTAGCTTTTAATTTTCAAGAACTTTTCTTGAAATTTTTTTCAGAAGGAAAGGAAGTCAAATTACGGGGTATTGAAGGGAAGCCAGGAAGGATAATAAGCTCTAATGTCATGACAAAGCTTCTAAAGAAAGAGCAACGAGGCGTAATTGCACAATTATGCTCTCTAGAAGTTTCAACATCAAAATCATCTATTTCTGCAGATCTCCAACAAGTCTTCGACAATCATTCCAAGGTGTTTGAAACTCCCAAAGGACTCCCACCTATTCGTGATCATGATCATGCTATTCATTTGATTCCAGGAAGTGTTCCTCCAAACATCAGGCCTTATAGATATCCTTACTTCCAAAAGAGCGAAATTGAACGTATGATTGCAGAAATGTTAGAGGCGGTATAATTCAACCTAGTCAAAGTTCTTTCTCTGCTCCTGTAGTATTGGTACACAAGAAGGATGGATCATGGCGAATGTGTCCGGATTATAGGGAGCTCAATAAGCTCACCATTAAAGACAAATTTCTCATTCCTGTGATTGATGAATTATTGGATGAATTACATGGAGCAATTTATTTTACCAAGTTGGATCTTCGTTCAGGATATCATCAAATTAGAATGAAGACTAAAGATATTCCAAAAACAGCATTTCGAACTCATGAGGGTCATTATGAATTTTTTCTCATGCCTTTTGGCCTTACCAATGCACCTTCTACATTTCAAGGGTTGATGAATTCCATTTTCAAACCCTTCCTTAGAAAATTTGTGCTAGTACTTTTTGATGATATACTAATCTACAGCAAGTCTTGGAAGGATCATGTTGAACATGTTGACAGGGTGCTCGTGAATATTGCAGGAGAAACAATTATATGCAAAAACATCCAAATGTTTCTTTGGAGTACAAGAGGTGGAATATCCGGGTCATATTGTATCTCACGAGGGTGTTAAGGTAGACCCTAAAAAAATTAAAGCCATTAAGGAATGGAAAGTCCCCACAACCATAAAGCAGTTGCGAGGATTTCTCGGGTTAACAGGGTATTATCGCAAGTTTGTTAAGAATTATGGGAGAATAGCAGCACCTCTAACAACATTATTGAAGAAAGCTGCATTTTCATGGACTCCTGAAGCAACTAAGGCCTTTGAACGTCTTAAAGAGGCAATGTGCCTAGCACCGGTCTTAGCTACACCAGACTTCACAAAAACCTTTATTGTGGAATGTGATGCCTCGAGAAATGGAATTGGTGCAGTTTTAATGCAGGAAGGAAGACCCATTGCTTTTGAAAGTCGTCCAATCAAAGGAAAGTATTTACAGAAACCTATTTATGAGAAGGAAATGTTAGCAATACTGCATGCACTAAAGAAATGGCGAACTTACCTAATGGGAAGACACTTCAAGGTAAAAACTGTCTTCAGAAGAGCAAAAAAAATGGGTCACAAAGATGTTGGGTTATGACTTTGAAATAATATACAAAAAAGGAAAGCTTAATGTTGCTGCAGATGCACTCTCAAGAAAGAATGAAGAGGTGGAAGCATTTCTTTGTGCCATTTCTATTATCCAACCAGATTGGATAACCGAAGCAAGAGATGAATGGAAGAAGGACAAAGATGTATGGACACTCATTCAAAAGTTGCAGCAAGATCCTAGTACATCTGATACATTTAGTTGGAAAATGATTCCTTATGGTACAAATATCGCTTATATCTTTGTAAGAATTCCCAACTAAAACAAAATATTCTTCTGGAATTGCACACTTCTCCTTTAGGAGGACACTCAGGATTTTTAAAAACTTACCACAGGGTGAAGAAAGAATTTTTTTGGGATGGCCTTAAATCTGATATTCAAAAGTTTGTAGCGGAATGTTTGGTTTGCCAGCAGAATAAAGTGGAGACAATTAAGACCCCGGGACTTCTACAACCTTTATCCATTCCAAGTCAACGTTGGGAGGAGATTTCAATGGATTTTATCACAGGTTTACGTAAGTCCGAAGGAAAGAGTGTCATCATGGTGGTAGTTGATAGACTTACCAAGTATGCACACTTTTGTGCATTATCTCATCCATTTAAAGCAAGTACAGTTGCTACTACATTTATGGACACAATTCAAAAGCTACATGGAAACCCAAGGGTTATTGTGAGCGATAGAGATCCATTTTTACTGGAAATTTTTGGACGGAGTTATTTTCTTGTTTGGGTACTCAATTAGCTCATAGCTCATCTTATCATCCTCAATCTGATGGTCAAACTGAGATAGTAAATAAATTTTTGGAAGGATATCTTCGTTGTTTTGTATCTGATAAACAAACACAATGTGTCAAGTGGTTACCTCTCGCTGAATGGTGGTATAACACTTCCTTCCATACTGCAGCAAAAATGACCCCATTTATGGCACTTTATGGATATCATCCACCATCCATCACATCATCTTTAAGGGAAAATTCGAAGGTTCAAGCAGTGGAAGATCACATCGAGCATCAGCAAGAAGCTCTCCAACTCTTAAAGGATAACCTGAATTTGGCACAAAATCGAATGAAACGACAGGCAGATCAACATCGTAGCGAGAGAAGTTTTGATGTAGGAGATTGGGTATTTTTACGGCTACAACCATACAAACAAATGTCCCTCAAGAAAGCAAAGAAGGATAATAAATTATCGCCAAAGTACTATGGTCCTTACAAGATGTTGCAAAATATTGGTACTATGGCATACAAATTGGAGCTTCCTGCTTCTTCGCGAGTACATCCAGTTTTCCATGTTTCATGCTTAAAGAAGGTTATAGGTGAAAATCTTCCAGTTCAAACAATATTGCCAGAACTTGATGAGGAAGGAAAAATCATATTGGAACCCGAAGCGGTCATGGAAACAAGAACTTGACAGCTACGGAATCGATCAATTTCAGAGTATCTCATCAAGTGGAAGAACTTACCCACTGAAGATTCTACATGGGAGGATGAGAATTTTATACGAAAGCACCCAGAGCTACTCAAGCATTGAGGACAACACTTTTTTGAAGGAGAGGGGCATGTTAGGTCCCTATATTACTAGTATAGTCCCTTATTGTTGTTAGTGTAACCCCCTTATTGTTATTATCGTACCCTTGTAACCCCCATTTTGTTATTATTGTGCCCTTAAATTATTATTGTTAGGTCGGCTAGGATTACATTGTGGCCCACTAGGATTACATTATGGCCCCATGGAGTCCTATATATAGAAAGGAGGTTTTTTAAATTGTATCATCCAAGAACTGTGCATTTATGTAATGTATTGGAGGTTGCCCCCTCAAAGTGGCTTATTTCTAAGGCGTTGATATCTCTTTTCTTCTATTTTTCAAGCTGGTTACACAACATTAAATCTGAGTCGTTGATCGCGCATGATCGACGGTAGGGAGTGGGCGACGGAAAGTCAGCGGGGGGGAATCGTTGACTGGGAAACGGAATCGGTCGATGCGATATGGGCCGTCGATCTGCAGATAAGATCGACGACGGAGATTGATCTGCTGCTGTACAAGGGCATGTTTATCGCGCGGGCACTTTGGTTATCCATCGGACACTTTCGGCGATCGACAACCATTGGATGAGTGGGCCCAGATCGAACGGCGGAGATCGATTTCGCTGGGCATCCTGGTCTGGACTTTAATGCGCGGGGACGGCGGTTTCGGAAAAGGTACAGAGGACACGCGGCACACAGTGTATGGAATCGCTGGCCAACGGGAGAAAACAGCTTTTGGCCCGAAGGCGATGCGGAAAAAACTGTTGGTTTTGGGTGAACAGCGCACGAGAGGCGGGGACCACATGGTAAGTTGCGCTCCGTACCGTCCGATCTGCGGGGCGGATTGACGGTTGAGATTGCTCCACCATTTACACGGCGGAAACCTTTGGAAATAATCAAAAACCCAAAAATATGATTTTACAAAGGTTTTTAATGGTTTGGGTGGAGAAATTTTAATTTAAAAGGATAAGCGCCCGACGGGTTTAGCATTCGGTTCTGGCGCTCGGGCGCATGGACGAAAAAGGGTTGGAGGCTTGGCCCACGGGGGCTTAAGCACAAAACATAGAAAAAATGTGTTTTCTATGGTTTTTCAAAGGAAATGAAGGCTGCAGTAAGGTTAAAAAGTGGGTTTTTAACCTTATACAATGAATTTTGATGAGGGGAAAATAGGAGAAACATGGAAATGGGGGATTTTCATGGGGAATGGAGGGATGGAAGAGGAGGTTAGTTTGGAAGAAAAGGAAGGGGAAAGGGATGTTTACAGTAGTATTTGAATTTGGATTTTTGTAGGATTTCAGAGGTTTTTAGGATGTAAACAACAGTGTGGGAAACTGGATAGAGGCCTGAGGCCTTCAAGAGTCTTCAAGAGCCAACAGTTTTTGATAGGAAAAATTGTTCCTTGAAGGCTCAAAACAAATTTAGCCACCTTTGGTATGATCAAATTTTACAGGTGGCTAACACCCTCAAGCCAACATTCGTACTGATTCAAGCTAGTGGGAGCGTGGTGCAGAGAATCTGCATAAATCAGAGTAAAGCGCATAGAAGAGTGTGTGCTTCCTTTATATGAAAATCCTCATCAAAATCTTCACTTAAAAACCACATTCAATTCAACTCAAAATTTATATAAAGAAGAGAGAGCCCACACAAACAAAAAACTGTTATATAATAACACAAGAAATTCAGATTCAAACCCTTTTTCCCGAATATTACATTTGTGGGCCTCTCGGCTCTCGGACTTTTTCAAAAACTCTCACACCATTTCTCTCTATCTCCCTCTGTCCTATTCCATTCTCTATGTCTCTCTATCCTTTCACAAATCTTCACATTTATACATAATTATGGATTAATTCCTATCCATGATTTCCTCCACAAGTATCTCAAACAAACTCTAAAATAGATTTATCCCTTTTTTGGCTCAACTAAGTTCCATTTAAGGAATTTCTAATCCCTAAAATATCTATCCAACTCAACTCCACTCATATTCTCAATTAATTAAGATAATATTTACAATAATCCTCACACTCAGATTTTTTCTCTCAGTTTATTTTTTAAATGTACATAATTTATAAATTAATTACAAAAAAATCACCCCCTAAATCACACAAATAAGAAATGAAAATTAAGCTCGATGCTCCTACATCAGACTCCCCATGTAGAGAAGTTTCCATAGACTCTTGTCTATAAGGTCTGTCACTTTTCTGTAATAAGGTGACAGCCACAAGTCTCAACAACTTGATCCCTCCAGGATTCCAAACTCTGTTTTTCCGCTGGCCTTTTAAAGTGTCAACTCCATTTTGCAATTTTGCACATAATTCCCAAAATAGTATATTCAGAATGCTATTGAATGTAACTCTCACTTTTCCATACCACATCATCTTTATATCGAAATTTATAGACTCGTGTAGAAACTTTGATACCTATTCTCCTGGTCTCCAAACTTTGAAAGAATCTTGAACTGGCTTTACATCAACATCACTCATTCTATCAACCGCATTCCATCGACCTCTCCAACAATTTCTTTCGCCAATTCCTTGGAGTAATTCCTCTTTGTTTGATGCTTCCATCTCCAATTGCGCTGAATATTCAACTTCCTAAAATGAAGAATAATCAAGAATTTCTCCTTGATCACAACCATAGTCATTGACTGCTCCTATAGTAACAAATTTCTCATCCGGTGTTGTACCTGCATTCATAAAAAAACTATTATTTTTAAAAAGATAAGACCTTTTGGGCTCTTTTGATGCTTCAAGCACAAATCTCCCATCATAGATTTTCTAGATTTTAGTAAATCCTCTTTTGAATTACTGGCTACTTTCATCTTTATCCTGCTGGATTAATATTGTTGTTTCCTTTATGCCTTTAAGGACATAACTTCCTTGCTGCTCCTGATCTTTCATCTCATCTTCAAATACTTTCTACTCAATTTCTTTGATTTCAACATCATATTTATTTATGTCGTCTCTTGTACCTACAACCACATTATTATTTGAAGAGTCAAAGCATTCACTTAAGTCTATAAGATTTAGAAACATTTCCTCCTTATCATGCATGGTAACTGCAATCTCTTCTGCATCAGGTTCTGCAAGCTTCATCTCCCCTTCAGGTTCCTTGAGCCATCGTTCCAAGAAATCTATTTCCATCTGCATTTTTTCCATCATTTCATCACCAGCCTCATTTTCAGTTCCATTTCTCTTCTGGAAATCCTCCTGAGGTGTCCTATTTTCTATGTCATCACATTGCAAAATTCTGTCATCAATTTCATTAAACAAATTAATTTGTTTACCTCCTTGGAATATCACTACGGCATTTTCATTATGCTTCTGCTCCATAACAAATTCAACTGGATGTTTTACACCAAATATGAATTCATCTATGAATTCTTTTTGGTGCAAGAAATTAGTACCTTCCTCCTTTGAATGACATTATCCATCATTTTTTACCTTAAAAGCTTTATTCATCTTTGTGACAGTTTCACCAGACTGTCCATCATCTTCTGCACATCTTGCAAACATACACAAACTGTGAGATTTAAAAATACAAGGCTTCATAGCCTCATCTAATTCTCTTGTCAACATATCTTCAAATTCTTCTGAACTATTCCAATAGTCCATGAGATCTTTCTCATTGATATCTTCACCCAGAATTTCACCCTGTTCTGGGCCACAAAATGGAAACTTCTATTAACAACTCAAATTCTCTGAGTTCTTCACATCTCAATTGCACACTCATCATCTTCTCGAGCTTCCTCAACTCTTCTGTCAATTGTATGTTTACCTGCTGTTCCCTCTTTGTGTGTAGTCCCTACCATTTCACTTTCCTCCTCATGGTCCAACCATGTCTCTGGTCTTTCTTATTTCTCTGTAACAATTCCATCAATAACTCAAGATGAACTGCTATCTCAACTTTCTCCATCTCATACTCTTCATCAATCAACTACTTCCATATGCCATTTTCCTTTGAATTTTCCTTCTTCTCTCTTCTGTTGCAGTCTTTCTCAAAACCTATGAAATGACTATCACCAGTCATCTTCTCCTCCTTTGTGACTTCATCTATTCACTTGTGGATTTCATTCAAATCCCCTTTTTAGCAAGCTTTCATACTTTCCATCCAACAATACAAGCTCTCTTCCCGTGCTTGACCTCTTGTGGTTCTCTGTCTTGGAATAATTTATGGGAAACTCTCTTGCTCCTCTTTGCTGCAAACAACAACTGCAGTAATTCTTGCGTTACAATGACCAACTCTTTGGGTGTCGGGCTCCGCCGATCATTCACCCAATTAAATTCAAACCTTTGACTTGATTGAAGACTCTTGGACTCCAAATTTTGACATCAAATATTCATCTTGGATGAAAAATGCACCCTATTATACAATAACTCAATGGTTTAACTTGACTCAAGCTATCTAAATTTCTTCATTTGACCTTAACATCTTATTTGACTTCAAAGCTTGACCCAATAATTAAAATAGTGGATATTTTGACTCTAATTCAAGTTATACAATATACCAATGAACATCCACCCTTAATACATTTTCATGATGTAAAATCTTCACTCTCTCTCATACTTCATTCTTATGAAAATATCATAAGTCACTAAGTATATCATCTCCCATTATCACTTTCTTTTAAGCCTTTAAATCGAAATGCAATTCATTTTTCCCAAGATTTATTTTATGGTGAAAATAAATAAACCATTTAATTTTCAACATTTAAAATACCTCTTTGAAATGAATTTTCATACCTTATGCTCCCTTCAAGGTTATTTAATAAACCTTTTCTTTGCAATTTCAACCCTTCGGATTTCACTTTTCTGTGTCGTTCTTATTGCTGTGAATATTTGCATGCCCTTCATACCATAACCTCTTCAACACATTCATCATCTTAGCGCATAAAATTTTCCTGTACTTCCATGAAGCTCCTTCTTTGTAGTGATGGTTCTCATGCAACACCATCTCTCTTCAGTGCCCAAAAACAATTCCCTTATAGGAAATTGCCAAAACTTTCTTTTAACATGGTGGCATCAACATATTTCTCCGATAGCAAACACAAACTGTACTATCTTCTAAACAGAATAATGTGAACACTTTCACATGTGCCACAAGAAACAATTAATCATGATATTTAAATCATGGGAATCATAGATTCTCCTTACAGGCTTTATCCTCCATGGAGATCTCAGTTATCATGACCTCAAAACAATATGCCACTACCACGCTCGAATCATATTTGCACATCAATTTCTGACATGGATTTCAATTCCACTCTTTCATAAAATTTATAAAAGAATTAACTTCTCGAGTATGAAAAGGGAAATTAAATAATCCAATTTTTAAGAACACCTTTAATCAATGAATATTGATTCATTCAATGAGCACTTACCTTGGAGTCTCCTTGCATTCTCCACACGACTGACACAACTCTCAGCAATCACCACCGATCTTCATGCATTTCCAATACAATTTCTCATACCAGCAACGCTAAAAAAAAATTATTCTAACAATGTATTTATTCTATTCTCGCGCACAAAACACCAGATTTGAAAAATCCACGGATAGCCTACCATATTTTTTCCAGGTTTGTACTTTTAATTTGAACAATTTCTGAGTATCCCTTGCAACTTAGACACTATTTAATGCAAAAATCCATATTTAAATAATCCACTCACCGCAGCGAATTCTCTGGGGTATAATACTTTGAAAAGCTTTCACAAGCAAGGCAATGCAATACATAGTCCCTCAAAACCTAGGTGACACGATAAAGCCTGCAACGACAACTCTTTGGCGGTGTTGTTCGAACTTGCAACCTCCATTCACATCCACCGACATACAGCTTGCACCCGGGCGAAAACCATTGGTTGTTTTGCAAAAACAGATTCTCTGCTCCTCTGCACCATCATTTATGGTTTTCTTGCCTTCATACAAATTTTCCATTTGTGTAATACGTGTTCAATCACCATCCATTTTCAGCAATTTCCCATCATAAATCTGAAGATTAAGATTTATTCCAGTATCATATGTCTGCCACTTGTAGACTGTAATACTCTGCAACATTTTTGTCTGTGCGAATTGCAAATTTTCAATTTTGCATTGCAACCTAGTTTTACTGCTCCATGACCTTTAATTATCATAGGTCATGACTGTGGCCTACTGAAATACGATCTCCATCGATCTCTGTCTATCCTCGACGCACAACTTCCTCCTTATTTTGAGCATTGGGGTTTCGTAATCAAATATAGATTTTAAGAATGAATTCAACTTTCCATTCGCGTAGTTCCCACTCAAATGGGGGATTATATTCCAAATGGACAAGAAAAAAACAAATTTGAAGATGCTTACCTTTGATATCTATATTGGCCGAGATCTATACTCAGATTCATTAATTTCATTTTTAACTCCGTGCTCCCTCAACGAAAATGGTATTTTGATACAAATATCAATACAATGTGTAATGGAATTATTATTAGATAGGGGGCATTGTACAAAAGAGTGGATGCCGTGTTGGCATTCCACTAGTCGAAGCAGTAAAGACACTACAATTGCCAAGTGAACTGATTGAAATTAGTTTCAAAAGTAGAACGTCTTTTCTGCATTACTACTTCTGCAATTGCACTTATAACATTGTTAGAAACAAAAAATCCACAATGTGTTTTTTTTTTATATCACAAAGAGTTCACAATGCGTTTCTACAGGAACGCATTACCACTATCAATGTCGTTTGGAAATGGTTTTATATTTGAGTCTATAACCATCGCATTCTACTTCCCCACTCAGTCTTCACATCCCAGTCTAATCATCTCCAGTTCCTGCATTCATACCTTGGTTGCCCTTCTAGGCTGGCCGTCTTCAGCTTTTGCTTTCAAATTGAAGCCACACCATTCTCTTACCATGCACCCTCTGATGTTGCCCAATCTGAGATCGACATTACCATCACATTTGTTCTAGTTGCACAAATATTCCTACAGTTATCACAATCATCTCTCGTTTGTGGCTGCACAGATTAATTAGATCTTTGGCTCTAATACCAAATGATGCAGAGAATCTGCATAAATTAGAGTAGAGCACATAGAAGAGTGTGTGCTTCCTTTATATGAAAATCCTCATCAAAATCTTCACATGAAAACCACATTCAATTCAACTCAAAATTTATATAAAGAAGAGAGAGCCCACACAAACAAAATAATGGTATATAATAACAAAAGAAATTCAGATTCAAACCCGTTTTCCTGAATATTACATTAGTGGGATTCTCGGCTCTCGGCCTTTTTCAAAAACTCTCACACCATTTATCTCTATCTTCCTCTGTCTTATTCCATTCTCAGTGTCTCTCTAACCTCACACAAAGCTTCACATTTATACATAATTATGGATTAATTCCAATCCAAGATTTCCTCCACAAGTATCTCAACCAAACTCTAAAATAGATTTATCCCTTTTTTGGCTCAACCAAGTTCCATTTAAGGAATTTATAATCCCTAACATATCTATCCAACTCAACTCCACTCATATTCTCAATTAATTAAGAGAATATTTACAATAATCCTCACACTCAGATTTTTTCTCTCAATTTATTTTTTAAAATGTACATAATTTATAAATTAATTACAAAAAACATCACCCCCTAAATCATAGAAATAAAAAATGAAAATTAAGCTCGATGCTCCCGCATCAGAGTGACTGGGAACCCATAGTCACATGGAGGCCTTATAAAGGGAGCGACTGGGGCTCTAGGTTAGGGAACATGCGAGTTTTCTCAAGGGTTCGACACCTTGAGGGGTTGGGTTACTCTTGGAGGTCCTATGGGAGTTGAGGGAATTCACTAAGGTCTTGTTGTGTCAAATCCATTTCCTTAAGGTCATCTAGGAGGTTGAGTCATATCATAGTAGTCCCTCATCTCATGTTTACCCCGGGCAAGCCGGTGAAAGTGGGTAAATGTGGGAGGCAGTTATAGGGTGGTATCAGAGTGTGGTTTCACTCTCTTTTGGTAAATTTGATGTTTTCAAGGCTATGGTTTTCATGCATGAGATCATGGTATACAACTGGTATGATCATGCATGATGTTGTTATGATATTTTTATGATTATAAATGTACATGCTAATGTGGACTGATCTTGTAGATGAGATAAATCTCCCATGAACATCACTGAGCTATGGATTTGAATTTTGTCTCTATTTTATTTATGTGACATGATATACTTGCAAGAAGACAATAATCCAAGATGACAAGAAAAATTGTAAACTACAGTTCCCGCAACTCTCCCTACAGATTAGTTGGGCAACATGGAGAAGAGTATTGTCCTGTTATAGTAGATACATTGAGGAGTTTGAGGGAAAATATCACAATTTATAAAGAAGACAATAAAAGGTTATTTGAGGCTCAAGTAAGAATTGCAATGGCTCAGGAGAAGTAGGTAGAGGTTAATGCAACAATCCTTCAAAGCTTGTCGGAATTTCAGAAACAAGGATAAATGAGAATCAATGAAGAGAAGGAAGAGAAAAATAATGGATCCTGTGGTAGAAAGTCTCGGTCCGAATACAAGTTGGATATAGGGGAAATAGTTAGAGGTGGAAAATCACTGGATACACCTAACATGAGGACTTTTATGTATGGGCATGATTGTAGTTCCTCATCCAGAATACATAATCACAACCATCATTTTCATCATCCTTATAGGAGGGAATAATTACCTAAGGAATTCAAGAAAGTGAAGCCTACTACATTTTATAGAGAGATGAAGAAGTCGAAAGAGGCAGAGGCATGGTTGCTTGGAATGAAGAAATTCTTCAGATTTCAGAACTATTCAAAGAACATGAAAGCAAAGATAGCCACCTTCAGTCTTAAAGGGACAACAAATATCTGGTGGAAATATGTGAAGAATTTGATGGGAATTTGAGAGGAAGACTTGATTTTGGATGAATTCAACAATATCTTCAAGAAGAAGTGCTTATCATATAATTACTATGATGATAGACCTGAGGAGTTTTATGAGCTACATATGTGTTCTATGACAAATGATGACTATAATAGAATATTCTTGGAGCTATTGAGGTATGTGCCATATCTCAAGGAGGAGAGGGCTAATATTCAGAGATTCATCAGTGGATTTACAACAACATATAGATACCAGATTGAGTCTGTTGAGCCTAGATCATTAGAGGAATCCATTCATTAATTGAACCATTATTATGAGCAGTCATAGCGAAAAGATGTGCCTAAACGTGACTTGAAGGGAAATGAGATAGTTAAAGGAAAATGACCACCAAAGCGGGGAAGACCTCAAGATGCAGGTGAGAAAGAAAATGTTTCTCCTTACAAGAAGTTTAGTGTAGTTGAGAAGGGACATGTTTCGTAGCCTCGAGAGCAGCAGACTAGAGATGAAAGTAGAGCACCGTTGCAGTTTTGGATATGTGGAAAAGATCATCGTATGAAGGATTGTCCCTTGTACCAGGGAGGTAGGCATAAAATATATAGTGCTAAGTAGGTACAAACAGTTGGATATGTTTCTCATAGTACTCCTCGGATCTATGCAGTTATGGACAATAGGAAGGTAGATCACCAAGCATCTATCATTGAGATGGATGGTAAGCTTCATCATCAAGTTATTTTTATTTTGATTGATATTGGATCTAATTATTGTTATGTTAATCCTTACCCGGTGGATAAGTGTGGCTTGAGAAAAGAAGTGCATGCAGAGTCTTGGCTACTATAGTTGGCTGCAGGTATGAATAAAAGAGTTCATCATTGGGTAAGATATTGTGCATTTGAGTTGAATGATATGCCTACAACAACACATTTTAATTTACTTCCATTGGGATGATATAACAAGATTTTGGGTATGAATTGGTTGTATCTTCATAGGACCAAATTATATTGGTATGAAAATTCTATGGACTGCCTGGATGATAATGGAGTGTAATGTTCCGAAACGGAGACAACTAGCATGGCATGATTGGAAAACGAATTTTCCAGTAATGGAAGCTACAAGAATTGAAACCAAGACCTGGATCCCTTAGAGAAATGTGTCTAAGTGATGACTCAAAGAGGAGGCTCCAAAGCAATCCTTCTAGAGTGGTTAAACAGATCTCCCACTACTAGATGTCCTTAGAAAGTGCCCAATGAGGGACTGCAGCAATTCTTGGGCAAGAAATGGAAAGAAAACGTTATTATATAGCTGTGAACACATGAAGATGTATATAGCCAATAAGTATGTGATATAGTAGTAAAAAGAGTACAAGTTCTTGAGGAAACCTCCACTCAAGAAAGGCAATGCAAGCCTCAACAAGACATGTACATGAAAAGAGAAGAACACTGCTATTTCTGCATAACCCAGGCTAAGAGGACGCAATTTATAAAAGGTATTGCTCCATATTACATAATAAATGAAATATATGACAAGATATGGCTCAAATACAATAGGGGAGAAAATCTCTAACCCTTAGAAGCAACAATACATCAATCCTCCAAAGGATTGGCTGAAATACACAAAATGGAAAAAATGTCGGAGTTGCTAGGTAGCAGCTGCAACTATGAAAACTAGAAATACATGGAGATGGCTAAATATGATAAAAAATTTGAAGTATAACTCCTCCAATGGATCTCCCAAGTGGAAGGATGATCCTTACACTTGATATTTCACCCTTCAATCATCTTGCAATCCCTCACTGCAAGTGCTCCATGAAAATAACACAGTCTAAGAGGGTAACTACATTGTAGGTAGAATAGAACGATTTGGCCAAGTGAAAAGATCTGAAATAAGCTCTGATAGCTTCCAAAATATTCCTCCAAAGGAAATAAATACTCTCCCTCTGAAAAAAAATCAATGGAAGAGGTGTTGTGACTTCTCACTGCAACACCCTACAACACAGAATTATGTTGCTGCAGCAATAACACTGTCCTAGAGGAGGATGCTTAGCCTCAAGCCTAAATGTCAGAAAGATTAGTAAAACTATCTCTAGAGGCTTCTCAAGAAAGGAGAAGTATTCCTAAGTAGGAAATCCTTGTGCTAGAAGTATAGCAACTAAACTAAACAGATGGGGCTGCAGAAATGTCTAAGCAGACAAGAAATGAATAATCATAAGCATGAGAAACAATGGCTGCCTTACCCTCCTTTTAAACACATGAGAGCTCCCTCTCCATGGGCCCCACTCTATTAGGGTTTCCTGCTTCAAGGAATATCCCCTCCTCTATCTCTGTGCTGTCCCATAGGTGCTTTCCACCTCATACCTCTGCGCTGTT
Organism: Pinus albicaulis; assembly: GCA_034641835.2. Lineage (NCBI taxonomy): Eukaryota > Viridiplantae > Streptophyta > Pinopsida > Pinales > Pinaceae > Pinus > Pinus albicaulis. The sequence goes on from CM076570.1 coordinate 1,000,855,609, forward strand.
TGACTTGGTCAAACTTAATCAAGCCTCTTTGCAAAATGTCTCTTTTCACACATGAGGGTGTGAAATATAGTTCCAAGGCTGATCCATTTTCATACTAGAGGTATTTTATCCAAGATTTTATTATGAATGAGCCCTCTCACCCAATTATTTATCTCCTAAGTGAATTTAGCAAAATCTAATATTCCAAATTATTGAAGGAAAAATCTGGAATAGTACAGTCCTCCCCTCCCAAATGTTGCTTGTCCTCAAGCAACTGTAAGGATAGAACTGGAAAGTCTCCACTCAAGGAATGGAGTCTAAAATTTGATGAGGAACATCTTCCCCATGTGGATCCTCCATCCCCAAGCAATCATCCAAACAAAATGAGTCACCTCCCAACATGGCAACTCCTGAGAATCTCCTTCCACCTCAAGCTCCGGAAATGAAGGAGGGCTGGAAATCTGAACATGGTAAGCATCATAGCCTTCCTCATAATTTCCTTCTCTCCACTTATGATAAGTGTAGAGTGTGTGCTAATCCTGGGCTGAAAAAGTATTTCCCTCAAATGGCAAAGTGAAGAATAATCCTCCAAAGAGTTCTCCTCCAACAATGAAGAACAAGATTGCCCAAGACAATCCATCCATGATTAATAGGACGTGGTGATCATAGAATATCCCAATGATAATTTTTCTGCAAGTTTTACATGATAATGCATGATAAAAACAATATCTCAATAGGGTACAGTACAGTCTCATCCACTGCAACATCAGAAAATAGCATGGCAAGTGAAGTACAAAACCCATCACATCTCCTAATGGATAGTAAATGGCTGAATGTGTCAACAATACATGATCAAATACTTGCCCATGGCTATACAATGGATGCTTATAAAACTCATGGCTCACCCAAAAATAAAACAAATAGGTGGCTGTGGTGGCCATACTCTTTCCATGCTCCCATTAGAACATATAGTGCAGAAAATGTGGGAATTCTCCCCACTCAAGGACACATCCAACTCGTGTGTCTTTCTCAAAATCATGTTTCTCATACATATCTGATCCCTATGAGCAAATTAAATCATGATCTACAACAAAATGAAGGAAATTCTGATGGTTTCATGTGGTGCTTGAGGATACCAATAGTCTCCTAGATGTGTACAACACAGTTTTACAAGCTGCAGCTTGGGGAAAGTATAAGGAAAAATGTTTCTTTTTACATAGTTAGTCATGCATGTCCTCATATGGTGAATGTTTAAGTTCAAAAACTGAACATACATGTGATGAAAATACATTTTCCCAAGGCCACATAAAATATGGCTGCCTCCATCATGTAGATTGGCCCAACAATGATCCTGGAGCAATGTGGAAAGCTTGCCCTCTTGTGCAGCAATGCATTGCATAGTAATGGTAAGAGTATGAAAATCAATGAATGTATAAACAAACTTCTCACCATATGCCGGAAGTAATATGGTACATGGATCCACGAGTGATTCCTCCACAGTGCTTAGGCATGCTATGAATAATAATATGCCATGTGCTGCAAGAAGATTCTCTTCTTTATACTTGGAAATCCAAGTCAAGAAGAATATGCAATAGTGACCATCATCATCACCTCCTCCTTGTTCACCAAGTGCATACAATGTTAAGTGATCCTGGGGACACCTCATCCATAAGTATTTGCTCCCAAGTGACAGTGCTGTGAGCTCATGCAAATAAGCTCCTGTCAATACAAAGCTCTATTATTTGACATGCTCCTTGTCAAAGACTCCTCTAGTAATGCTGCAATACATAAGAAGTTATTCCCAAGGTGGAAGCACCTCTCTATCATCAAAAGCCAAGAATATAGTGCCATCTCCTTCTCCTACAACATCATGCAAAGTGTGAGAGAAAATATGCTCTTTCTCTCCCAAGAACAAGCAAAACAACAAAAGGTTTTGCTGCCTCCCAATACTTCCATCATACAACTCATGTGATGAAAAGACAATGAATGATATGAGTACCACATCAACACCATGCATCCATACTCTATGCTGCCCAATGATGCAAGTATCCTTCCATCTCTTCTCCATCCTCCTACTCTTAGGAAGAGTGTATACCAAGTGATGGCCAAACTCTTTCAAGAGTAACCAGCACAGCTAAGCCTCCTGCTGCCTGGTATCATAAATTTGCAAGTATCCTCCTAGCTCCTTGATCATCAACCACGTCCACTCAATCACTTGTGGACAATTTATCTTTCTCTTCATCCTGGTACTCCATCCATGAGGGCTACCATCCTCCCAAATCATATTCCTGTCTTTGCACTTCATGGGATTTTGAAATTCAATGTTCTCAAGGATCAATGAGACCCTATAAGGACCCAAATAGGTGGTAGGAAAAAACCTCCCATCATGATGTGTATGGCTCAAGGAATGTCCAACACAAGCATGAGATATCTTATCCATCCGAAGATGTCCTCCATCTTCTATCTGCTCCTGTGAGAAAGGAATAAAATCATTGCACTCCACGGTGTGTTGAAGTGCACCTTGAATGAGATCTCTCTCTTGAGACCTCCCTCTCAACACTAGTCCTCCAAAACCAATGAGGTCTTGGATATGCTGAAAGTAGAAGTTCCTCTTTGAGTTGAGAGGAGCTCGTTGAGAAAGTGTTATCTTGAAAGGAGAAAGGGTTTCTCACTCCAAGATGTCTACTATCTTCCTTCATGTCTTCAAAACCCAACCTCAAATGTGATGTAAAATCCAACAATGGCTCATGAGAATGATGGGTTTTTTCCTCCTTGAATGTTTCTATGTTGCACAGTGCAGTGAAACCAAGCTGCTCTATAGTAGCAATGGGATTTGACCCCTAGTCATGTAAAAGTAAAATTCCACATTTATCAAAAGAAATTGCTGCAACATTAGATTGTGGAAATATTTTCATACCTTGATGATCTTTGGGAACTTCTTGTAGGGCTGCAAGAGTTCCTTCCTCCAAAGTGTTGGCTGCCCCAGCTGTTGGTGCATGTAGCTTCTCCTCCGTGAGTGTGACAATGTTATCCCAAGGATTCTCCCATTCAAACCCCTTGAGGTATTCTTCAATACCTCTCATAGTTTGGAAAAGAATAAGGGGGATCTCCTCTTCTGTCATTCTTCCAAGTGGTGGAGTCATGTTTTCATTTTCTATGTACAATCCTTCTTCTTGATGAGAATAGGAAGTGCATGGTCCTTCCTCTTATTCTTCTTCAATATTATTGTTTCTGAACATTGATGAGAGCAATCTCATCTTCTTCATCATTCTGATATTCTTGGGCTAAGACTCATAGGCTGAGTCAAGAAAGCAGCTCTGATACCACTGTAATGTTCCCAAATGGGGACAACTAGCATGGCATGACTGGAAAATGCATTTTCCAGTAATGGCAGCTACAGGAATTAAAACCAAGACCTGGATCCCTTAGAGCAATGTGTCTTAGTGCTGAATCCAAGAGGAGGCTCCAAAGAAATCCTTATAAACAGATCTCCCGCTACTAGATGTCCTCAGAAAGTGCCCGATGAGGTACTACAACAATTCTTGAGCAAGAAATGGAAAGACCTTGTTATTCTATAGCTGTGAACACATGAAGATGTATATAGCCAATAAATATGTGATATAGCAGTAAAAAGAGTACAAGTTCTTGAGGAAACCTCCACTCAAGAAAGGCAATGCAAGCCTCAACAAGACATGTACATGAAAAGAGAAGAACACTGCTATTTTTGCATAACCCAGGCTAAGAGGACGTAGTTTATAAAAGGTACTGGTCCATATTACATATTAGCTTAAAGATATGACAAGATATGGATAAAATACAATAGGGGAGCAAAGCTCTAACCCTTAGAAGCAATAATACATCAATCCTCCAAAGGATTGGCTGAAATACACATAATGGAAAAAATGCCAGAGTTGCTGGGCAGCAACTACAACTCTAAAAGCTAGAAATACATGGAGATGGCTGAAGATGATAAGCAATATAAAGTAGACCTCCTCCAATGGATCTCCTAAGTGGAAGGCTGATCCTTACACTTGAGATCTCACCCTCCAATCATCCTGCAATCCCTCACTGCAAGTGCTCCATGAAAATAACACAGTCTAAGAGGGTAACTGTGCTGTAGGTGGAATAGAATGATTTGGCCAAGTGCCAAGATGTGGAATAAGCTCTGATAGCTTCGAAACTAATACTCCAAAGGAAAGAAAGATTTTCCCTCTGAAAAACAAGCAAAGGAAGAGGTGTTGTGACTTTGTAATATTCCTAATTAGTCCTAAGCTAATAGGAATATTCATTTTGTTTTTCTTTCTTTGTTTAAAGAATAAATATGTAAAGAAGGTTCATAAAACTCCTAATAAAAGAATAAATCAATGCCCAATGTGAACAAAGCTAAATCTAGGCCACTTTTAAAAACAAAATTGAGTGTGAAAGAGACTGAATCTATTGACCAAGTCAACCAGGACCAAATCAACCACGTTGTCTAGATGCAATGAATCTCCTAGAAGGACAACGCAGTTAAGTTGGAGGCTACACATGTGAATGGGGCTAAATCATTGAAGGTGGTTTAGGGTTTTACAATATCTTAATATTATAAAAGGAAGAGGAGGGCAGCATATTGAGGTTTTTCATGATATGATTTCTGAATTGATGTATGTTTAGACAACAACTTTCTTGGTTGCTTAGCCTAGATTGCATTGGGATTTCCTGTTTAGGGGTTCCATCTCTTCCCATTGAGGAGCTCTTGGGAGAGCTTGTATTGCTTGTCCACTATCAGGTTGGAGACCAAGCTTCTATTTCCAACTGTAATGCAGATCCAGTGAGGGTTTTCTTGCTTTTGTAAGTTGCAGCAAGTGGAATACTAGATCTGTTCAGATCTAGCTTGTATTGGAGCCTCTTCTCAGTGAGTGTATTTTAACCTCCTGGAAGAGGCATCCATTATTGGAGCTTCAGTTTTTGATCTTGGCATCAAGCCAAAGCATTCTCAAAGCCTACAACCCTGTTTCTCTCCCTGGACAGTGTTATTTGCAAATCTACAGCTGCAGGATGTTTTGCCGGCAATTTGGAGGAGATATATCCGGTGTTGGGATTCTTCCTCTCATTGTGGTGATCCATGGATTGGCCCTCCAATCCATATTAATTTCAGATCTGATCCACTGTAATATTTTATTATTCATAAATTTATGAATCATTCTGCAGATCTGCAACCTTAGATCTCAGATCTACTCTCTTTGCTTCATGTTTTGCACAAAACCCCAAGGGGAATGTAATAAGCAACCTCTTTGGCTTCCAGATCTGTAATAGTTATATATTTTCAGGCATAGATCTGTTATATATCTAAGATAAAATAAATTAGATTTTCATTGTTCAGAAAATTACGCTGTCTATCTTTCTTGTCAATTTCCACTGTTGCAGCACCTCAGTCTCGAGGGTTTGTCCATGTAAAATATTTGTTTTTATATTGTAAATGCATAATTCTTGCCCCAGGTATAATTCCATGATTTTAATACTTATTTTCATCTATTAGCTTCAGAAAATCATGCTTCTCAAGCTTGAATAATTTCTGCATAGTCAAGGTCATGGGAAATCAACCTTTTTAAGCCCTTCTGGGAGTGGAGGAACTGTTTAACTTAGATAGAATGATTTTTTTGACCTGAAATTAGGTATGGGAGTCATATAGAGCATAAAATAAAATAACCTCTCGCCATTTCTCTTATTTTTACGTGGATTTATGAATACACTCATTTTAGGGCATTAATCACCGCTTTTCCCCATCCTTTGTCGGTAGAATTAATATTCTTCTTGATTTTGTACGTGAAATTGTTTCTAAGGTGTTTATAAACACATTTCAGAGTTATTAGCTCGCTGATACTCCAGTATTGTGTTTTATACTACTGCAACCCTTCATTGGGCAACTTTCTGAAGACAACTAGGTGTGGGAGATATGTTTAACCCACCTAGAGTGATTTATTTTGAGCCTCCTATTGGATTTTAGTCTTATATACTCTGATATAAGGGATCCAAGGGCTGGTATTGGTTTCTGAAGCACACATCCCTGAAAAATGCGTTTTTCATTCCTGTTTTGCTGAGCAGTCCAGATTGGGAACATTACAGATTTCTCACTGCAACATCCTGCAACACAGAATTATGCTACTGTAGCAATAAATCTGTCTAGGAGGAGGATTCTTGGCCTCAAGCCTAAATGTGACACAAATCAATAAAACTCCCTCTAGAGGCTTCTCAAGAAAGGAGAAGGATTCCTAAGCAGGAAATCCTTGTGCTAGAAGCAAAACAACTGAGCTAAATAGTCGGGGCTAAAGAAATGTCTAAGCAGAAAAGAAATGAATAATCATAAGCATGAGAAACAATGGCTACCTTGCCCTCGTTTTAAACACATGAGAGCTCCCTCTCCATGGGCCCCACTCTATTAGGGTATCCTCCTTCAAGGAATATTCCCTCCTCTATCTCTGCGCTGTCCCATAGGTGCTTTCCACCTCATACCTCTGCGCTGTTTGACTTGGTCAAATTAACCAAGCCTTTTTGCAAAGTGTCCCCTTTCACACATGAGGGTGTAAAATCAAGTTCCAAGGCTGATCCCTTTTCATACTAGAGGAATTTTATCCAAGATTTTATTATGAATGAGCCCTCTCACCCAATTATTCATCTCCTAAGTGAATTTAGCAAAATCTAATATTTCAAATTATTGAAGGAAAAATTTGGAACATTACATGGAGAAAATATAATTTTGCAGGGAAGGAAGAATCCTACATCAGTGAGGATGGTCACAACTAAGCAGGCTAAGCGTAGTTGCAGGAAAGAGTGTGTGATGTTTGCAGTTCGTATTTCTAGTGACAAGGGTAAGGATGTTGAGGATGCATATATATATATATATATATTCAAGAGGTACCTTGCATTGCAGTAGTTTCAGGATGTGTTTCCAGCAGAGATTCCAGAGTTTCCTTCGCATAGGGAAGTATACTTTTATATCGAGTTGGTAGCAAGGGAAACACCAACATCAAAAGCACCTTATAGGATAAGCACACCAAAGTTAGTATATTTGAGGTCGTAGCTGAAGGAAATAATTGATGAGGGATACATTAGGCCAAGTGTATCACCTTGGGGTGCACTAGTGTTGTTTGTGAAGAAGAAGGATGGTACTCATAGATTGTGCATTGGTTATAGACAACTGAAGAAGGTGACGATCAAGAACATGTACCCATCGCCAAGGATTGATGACTTGTTTGATCAATTGAAGTGAGAAGAAATGTTCTCAAAGATATATCTGCGACCATGATACCATCATGTACGCATCAAGGGAGAGGAAATCTACAAGATTTCCTTCAAGACTAGGTATGGGAATTATGAGTTTGTTGTAGTTCCATTCGGTTTGAATAATTCTCCAGTTAATTTTATGTGTTTGGTGAATAGTGTGTTGCGTCCTTATCCATAAAATTTTGTTATTGTATTCATTGATGACATCTTGGTATATTATAAGAATGAGGAAGAGCATGTTGAGCATTTAGCAGGAGTGTTGAGATTGCTAAGAGAGAATCATTTGTATGCTAAGCTTAACAAGTGCAGTTTATTTTTGATAGAAGTACACTACTTGGGACATGTTGTTTCCTATTGGGAAAAGTTGTCATTGATATTAATATGGCATTGTTGGAGATGGAAAATATTCTTGTGATACATGAATAACCCTAACCCCATACAAACCCTAGGTGCTAAGTATGTCATTAATGAAGTAAACCCTAGGTGCTAAATACTTCCTTACATTATGAAGATGTCAATCCATTAATGAAGAAGTCAAAGATGCCCATGATGCCCTAAACATGAATATTGATGTATAATGACAGTATCTCAGTTCCAAATATGTTCTAGATGTATTTAAATATGTTGACCCTCAAACCTTCTATGGGGTCCTTATTATACAAACCCTTGCCCTAATCATATGATGTCTTTCCTAAATCATATTATGTCCTTGTACTTAATGAATAAGCTCTAAGCCTTTATACATTGACTCATGATGACAAAATCCCTAATCCTAGGAGGTCCATTAATGTCAAGCCTTGAAGGAGCCTTTACCCTGAATTCCCAAAAAACATAAATTATAAAAGCTGTTATGGAAATGTAATATTCCCAAATTTTGCAGCTAATGGGAATATAACATTTTATCTTCAGTTTTCCTAACTCGTGAATAAAAGTGGAAAGGAGGAAGTCTAAAACTCCAAAACAACAAAATAAATCAATGCCAAATGTGAACAGAGTCAAATCAGGGCCCACTTAATAAAATCCACTTGTATGTGAAACAGGTTCAAGCTGTTTGAATGGGTCAACAGGACCAAATCATAACGCAGTACATATACAATGAACCTCCTAGATGATCAGCGCAGTCTATGAGGAGGTCCTCCATGTGAAAGGGGACAAATGAATGAAGATGGTTTAGGGTTTTGCAAACCCTAATCTTATATAAGGAAGGGGAAAGACTCAAGAAAAAGGTTGTTGAGGAGATTATTATTATTGAGAATCATTCTCTAGGATGTTTAACAAGAGAATATAGAGAGTTTCCTATTTAGGAACCCTCCCTCCTTCCTAGAGGGTCTCTTGGAGCAGATTGTGCTGCATTAGTCCACTATCTGGTATTTTGGCCAAGCCTCTTCTTACATCTACAACGCAGTCCTATTTGGGGTGAGCTATGTTTAGGTCCCAATGATTTGGAAGATTGAAATACCAAATGACAAGGCAACATTAGAACCACTTTGGAATCCTAGGATCTAGCCCTCCTGGATTCAAAGAGGGATCTCTCTATATAAGTTTTTTCAAAACATATTCTTTAAGGCTTATGATATGATGTTAGGCTAGTTCTGAAGTACAAGGGGTTTGTTTGTTTGTTTTTGGTTGGGAATCATTAATTGAGAAGGTCATGTGAAGTGTGAAGAAGGGAATAAATTGAAGGATACTTCAGCATGGGAAGATAGGTAAAAAAACAGTGCTAAACCATTGGGATATGGAGTCATAAAAGGGTTTACTTACACATCAACTATTCAAGAGTTTTCAATGGGCAAGTCATCTATATCAGAAGATCTTTTAAGTTGAGTTTATGGTATGGAACATTAAGAAGAGTGGTGAAAGAATTAAACATGTAAGGAAACAAAGGGTAGCCTAAGATCAGGTAAGGACTTTCAACCTATCCTGCTTTTGACATACATTCAAGGGAAAACATATAAGATAAACATAAAAAGCAGCCTAAGATCAAGTAAGGAATTTTAACCTATCTTGCTTTCGGCATACTCTTAAGGGAAATCTCCAAAACAAATTTTTAAGACCAAACAAGGGATAGGGCTAACCATAAACTTCCTTGATTAAGACTCTACTTAGCATGCAGTGAAAATAACATTCAAGAACAACATCTCAAGTTCTACTTAGCAAGATATGGGCTCACCAAATTTCTTGACTAGTTATACTCTATTGATCCAATTCTCAAATACACATTTAGAGGAAAACAAAAAGATAAAGCTTATCAGTTAGAATCAGGGTACTTTAGAAGTAAATCCTAATCTATATTTTACTTCTCTTTATCAGAGAATATGAAAAAAGTGGAAACATGAGGAGGATAAAAATAACAGTAAGAAAAACATCACCAATGATTTAGATCAGGACCCAGTGAATCTGCTTGTGTATTGATGTCCAAAACAAGTTACATACTTTGAGTCCAACAACTTTTAACATTCTAATTCTTCTCTTCCCAGCCTACTATATTACAACTACTCAGAAACTCTAACTCAATAATAGTTCAGCAATTAATAAATTTCCAACCTTTTACAATGAGTTTTTTGTGAATACATATAGGTGAATGAGGAAAAGTGTTGCAGAGATGGTAATAAATGTTAATTAAGACATAGGGGTAGAAGGTATTCGAATGCCCATTTTGCTTAATGAACCTTGTATTAACTGATGGTACCATATAGTAGTTTTCCTGTCTTTGAGGCATATCTGATAGGCATGGTAATAACTTAGAAGTGTGTTCTTTGAAGATAACAGTGGTTGAAGTACTCTGTTTGACTTCTGAAACAAGTAACTGTCATATTTTGGGTTCTATAGCCCCATGTCTGCTCAATAACCGTTCTGACAGATTTAATGAGGTTTTGTCAAAAGGATGGCTGTCAAGGTGTCTTTGAGAGGTCAAGTAGGCTACAGGTGTCCTTGTGGTCCTTTGGTGGAGTAACAACTTCAGAAGATGTGGCATTTAAGACTTTCTTCTGCTGATTTGTCTTGTTTCTTGTACAAGTGTCTTCTGTTGCTGCACTGAAGGGTTTTGTGAATCAACCAATGTGCACGAGGCATTGGTAAAACAAATAAAAAGCCATGGTAAAATTATCTTTGGCATTTTCACTCCCAGGATCGTCATCCTGAGGTTCTGTGCCACTTAGATTCGCTGTGAGGTGGCCTTTAGCTTCGACTGCCATTAAAACCTACATATAAAAATCAAATAATTATGAAATCCTACGTTTTGTGGCTTGAATGCTTCAGAAGGCTCAACGGGGGTTTATGGATAACTGAGGAGGCAAGGTGAATGCAGCAGGAAAGGGTTTCATGGCGCAAAACCATGAAAAATAGGGTTTCAAATTTGAATTAGGGCACGGAATAGTGACGAGCGATTTTGTAGAAAACCGAAGTGGTATTCGTGCGAGGGATGGGTGGTAAATGGTTTTGCCCCAGGGGAACGCGATGCATGTCCCTGGGCGACGCGTGTCCAACAAAAAACACCATTTTTGCGTTGAAAATGCATGATCGATTCTTTTGGTGAAATTAACGCGAAATCAGTTTGAAACCGTCCGATCTGGGGGGGCCAGATCTACAGCTATAAGCAAGCGTGACAAATGGAAAAGATGTGCGAAGGAAATATATGGTGGGGCCGGGGTGACGTGGGGTAAATTGTCGCATAGTGGGGAGGCTTGAGGTCGGTTAAACATTGGTTTACAGTGATAAAATGTAATAATCCAGGTAGGGGCGAATACATAAGAAAAAGGTGAAAGTGGGAGGGAGCGGGGGTTCTCAGTGGTGGGACCGGGAGGTGATGCCACCACGGGGGGGACTGGGTGTACGGAAGAAATACTCAGGGGTGTGCCCCCACAGTGAATCTCAACCATTGGATTGGGGAGATGGATGGCAAAGAATGCATCGCGGGATTGGCAATTGGTTGAGCAGAGGGTCCGAGAAGAAGAATTAGGAAATTGCGATATGCGATGCAGCGATGTTGCGATGAGGAGAGAAACTGCGATGAACGATATGCCGATGAGGCGATGTGGACGATTGGATGATATCAGAGTGATGTGATGATATGGAGCAATGCGATGATATTGGCGGATCGGCCATCGGCGGGGTAAGGGGTCTGGGCTTAGGTCATATGAGAAGCAGGGGCAGAAGACTTAAGCCTTAGGGGATCGCATCAGGGGGGAAAAAAGGGAAAGGGAAGTGGGCATTTGGAAATTGTGATATGCGATAACCGATTTTCCGAGGGCCATCGAATTTGAGACAAGATCAACGGTGGGGATTTAATCGCGGGGAAACACATCAACATTTCTCATATCGGTGGAGGAAAAGACAAGGGCACAAAGAATTTTCAAATGCTGATGGACGATAGGCTCAGTGCTTTGGTTTCGGGCGCGGTCACAAGGTGGAGAAAGGGGCTAGGGGCTTAAGTAGAAAGTGCTTATAGGGCCAAGGTTGGAAAATAGGCCAAAAAAGGTATTTTTTCAAGGAAAGTGGGGGGATTTTTACAGAGGGACTTCTCAAAAGGAAAAATGATGAAAAATGGGTCTGAAGACCAGTTTCTTTTATAACATCAGGGCTTCTTGGAATGCTCTTTTGAAGGAAATAACATTGAAGATTACTCTTAATTCAGAGGACACCAAAGGCTTCAAGAATGAGTATTTTTATATGAAAATAATCTCTTGAAGGCTTACACAACAAATTTAGCCATCATCTGCTGCAACAAAGTTTACTGATGGCTAACAGTGGCTCCACTTGGGGATGGCAGCTCCTTGGAGGTGTCAAGAACCTCAGAAATTTTATCTCTGAAATGTAGGTCGATGTCCTTACTTTTGACAATCCTCTTTCTTCTTTGATCATGCTGCCTGAAAAGATGATCAATCATATCATGATAGCAAATCAATCTTCCCTAAACAACTACCTACATAGCCTACTTTCCTAACATTTTTTCTTCAGCAAGGTGCACTTGGACTTGCAAAACCTTGACATCAACATTTTCTTCTATTGAAAGCAAGAAAACTATTCTAAATCTACCCTTATAACTTCCATGAGTCCAGATTAAACAGTTGGACTCAAAAATTCTCTACCTAATCTACTATTTGTCAGGATTAAACTGTCTGACAGATTTTCATTCTCTACATTCTAAAACAGAAATTGAAAACACAGTCAAACCAGGATTAAGTTGTCTGATTTGCTGTGATGGCTATGAGATCAAAAAAACTGCACAAAGACCATTTATTTGTAGAAAAGAAAAACAAAACTTGGAAGATTTGAGATCTGAAAATAATGAGAGTCCTTTCTTCTTCTTATGAATCAAATTTTGATATGTTTAGAGTCATCCATATTTCTTTCTTTCAGCTCTAATTTGATCTCTTTGAGCTGTCTTCTTCTTCTTCACTTGGCTCAAGTTTTCAGCATGTTAGAACCAGTCTTCTTTGTATCTTTGGCTTAGGTTTTGAGCTTGTTAGAGCCATATTTTATTTGATCTCTTTGGTTCAGATTTTGAGCATGTTTGAACCATTCCTTTTTATCCTAATCTAATCTACTGATAAGCCAAGATTAGACAGTTTGAAAAATCTGATTCACTAACCTATCAGCAGTAAATTGAAATCTATCTAGCCATGATTAGGTTGTATGACTAGATAGTAGTGCTTCTTTTGGTTGTGGCATTTAGGCTTGCACACTTTCATATTTTTCATTTCTTTTCGGTATGGGGTTGTACCTTTTTTATTTTAATATTCCCTCTTTTCTCTTTTTCTATTGTTTTTGGATTTTTTCTTTTTTCAAAAATAAAAAAAAAGCAATGATATTTACAATGAGAATGAAAGCTTCAAACTGAGAGTTCAACAAAAATAATGCTTGAGCATCCTAGCATTGACAGGACCCCTAAACAGGTATGTACCATCCATCTCTTGTAGAAAAAATGCATTATGACCAATGGCAGATTGACTGATGTAAGGGCCTCGCCATAAATTGTCAAACTTGCCATGCTTGCCCTTATCTTCTCTCCTGGAATCCCATTTGAGTAATTTGTCACCAATTTTGAAATCGTTGGCCTTTGTCTTCTTATCAAACAGATTTTTGATATTATCTTGTACTTTCTGTGCTCTATTATAAACTTCCTCCCTGTTTTGCTGAAGATGTATGGTCTGATTTATCCTTCTCATCATGCTATCTTCTTCTGATTGTATCTCTCAGACGAACTTCATCACTGACACTCCTAAACTGGTAGGAAAAACTGCATCTGCTCCATAAACCAGCTGATAGGGAGACATTCCAAATGATTTCTTTGTTGTCAATCTATCTGCCCATAAAGCATGTGCCAGCTTGTTGTGCCATGACCTATGATTTTCTTCCAGCAGCTTCTTTTTTAATTTTAACCAGACTCTTATTGGAAGATTCTGCCAGTCCATTACATTGAGGGTAATAAGTTATAGAATGACCAAGCACAATCTGACATCTGTGACAGAAATCAACCATCTTTTTAGAACCAAATATAGCAGCATTGTTAGTGATAATTTTCCTAGGACAACGAAATTTAGACAGGATATGGTCTTCAAGGAATTTTATGATAACTGAGTCTGTGGCATTCCTAGAAGGGATGGCTTCTATCCATTTTGTGAAATAATCGGTGGCTGTGAGTATCCATCTATGTTGGGCAAATGAGGCAGGATGGATTTCCCTAATGAAGTCTAGGCCCCACTGTTGAAAAGGAGCTTCAACGGTGATTGGTTGTAAGGGTAAGGGAAGCAATTTTCTCTTGCCTTAAAAGATTTAGCATTTGTGGCAGGCTATTATCATTTTTTGGACATCTTGAAAGAGGGAGGGCCAGTAATAACTAGCTCTAAGGATTTTATTAGCAGTGGTTTTCCAATTCAAGTGACCTCCACATTATCCTTCATGAAACTCATGCTTGATCCTATCTGCATCAACCTCAGGCAAACATTTAAGCAATAAACCACTGGCATTCTTCCAATATAAAAAATTATCTAAACTGGAATAATTTACAACCTTTAACTTCAAGAATCTTGCCTTTGTTTTAGAAAAAACAGGAGGGGAATTGAGATTAGTAAGAACATACAAAATATCAGTATACCAGGATGAATTTAGGATATGCTATTTAATAAGTGGGGCTGGTATTTCTTCCTGTCCATCTAAGGCATCTATCATGTTTATATCAAGTGCTTGCAAGTTGGATTCAACCATTAATTGTGTTAGGCCTTGACCCTTGATGAGTTTAGTGGGTTTAATTCCCAAATCATATTCCAATATCACAACAATCCACTTTCCTCTTTTTCCATCAGGGTCTTGTGAAAAAATGTCCTTTACCACTACATGAGGCACAAATGCAATAATGTGAAAGTGCAAGATATAAACTCTAAAATCCTTCAAGGCTTTGACCAAATCATAGGCCTTTTTTTCCATGATATTATATTTCAGAGGTGCATCTCTTAATGCCTTTCTGAAAAATGCAATTGGCTGCTCTTGTCCCTCTGGATTTTTTTGTAATAGGATAGCGGCCACAGTATGTTCTGATGCAAATGAAAATATGATGAAGTCCTTAGTGAAATTAGGACTAATAAGGACTGGTGCTTGGGTAAGTGCATGCTTGACCAGTTCAAAGGATTTCTTTACTTCTAAGGTCCATTTAACTCCTATCTCTTTCTTTAGCATGTTTGTCATGTTCCTAAGGAGTTCTGCTAGGTTGGGTATGAACCTTCTTAAGAAATTAATCTTTCCTATGAAATATTGAAGTTCTTTGATGTTTCTGGGGTGACTGATCTGCAGTATACCTTCAACACTTTTTGGGTCTATTTTAATCCCTTTTTTAGATATGATATGACCAAGAAATTTACCTTCTTGGAGACCAAACAATGTCTTCTTGGGATTTAAAGATAGCCCAAAATTTCTACATTTCTCAAAGACCTTTTCTAAGGTGTGCTAGGTGTTCTTCATCAGTTTTGGAATAAATTGTAATGTAATCTAAATAAATCACAATGAAGTGTCCTATTTCTTCTGAGAAAGCAATATCCATGGCTCTTTGAAAGGTGGCACCTGCATTCATTAACCCAAAAGGCATTTTCACATACATGAAAGTGCCCCAAGGAATAGTGAAGGCTATTTTTAGTTGATCCTCAGGAAGTACCAATATCTGATTATATCCTGAAAAGCCATCTAGCAAATAAATTCTCTTGGAACCAACTACCCTTTGTAAGATGTGCTCCATTTTAGGCAGGGGATAGTTGTCCTTTAATGAGGCTCTGTTCAAGTTCCTAAAGTCAATACAGAGCCTTATTTCTCCTGCTTTCTTTCTTACATCTACAAGATTAGATACCCACTCTGAGTATCTCACAGGGACAATAATTCCAACATCATGCATTTTCCTAATTTCTTTCTCAACTAGAGGCAACTGTACAGGGTTTATTTTGCGTAATTTTTTCCTAAACAGTTTCTGGTTTTCTTTAAGAGGTATCTTGTGTTGGATAGTCTCTGTGTCATATGCCTTTAAATCCTCATAGCTCCAGGAAAATACATCAGAAAAATCTTTAAGAAGCTCAATGTATTTCAGTTCAATGGGAGCTGGCAGTGTTTTGGACAGTTTGATCATTTTAGGTTTGTCTTTACTACCTATATTGCATTCCTCAATATCAGAATTAGTGGGTTCTATTGTTGGTTTCATGGAAACATCATTAAAATAAAACAAGTCTTCTAGAGGTGATAGTCCTTTGGGTAAGCCTTTGTCTTTAGACTGCAATACCTCTATGTCTTCTTTTCTTGAGTTTATGTACTCTTCTGTTTGATTTTCAAACTCTCTGGTTAGCAGGTTTATTTTTGCAATGGGAGGAGGTTCTTTTTCAACAGGATGTTCCTCATTAAGACAGTCTTTATCATACTTTGAGTCTAAATTTGGAAATTCAAACTCATTTTTGGATTGCAGGAAGTCCTATATATGTTTATCTCCCTCAAAGACCTGCCAATACTTTTCATTGTCTGGAAAAGATGGTTTATATTTCACTTTGACCATGAACTGTTTGTTGTCATAGGGTCTTTGACATGAACTGGTAGCACAAGACAATCCATTGGCAAGGATGTTTTGGCTTCTAGGGACAAAAAAAAGTTCATATTCCTCAAAGGTTTTCAAAAGGTCCATGGCATCATTTCTATAGGCTCTTAGTCTTGAATGTTTGGCAGTGTACTCTCCATTTATCTGCCTAATGATCAGTTCAGAATCTCCATGAACAGTTATCCTCCTAGCTCCTAATTTTTTCAGTAATTGTAGTCATAAGAGGAGTGCTTCATACTCTGCTATGTTATTTGTGCATTGGAATTTTAGCTTGTATGCATGGCTTTCAGCGTAGTTGTTCTCTGTGTTGTGAAGCCACACACCTGCTCCTGCACCAGTTCTATTACAAGACCCATAAAAACTCAGACTCCAAAGAGGGCTAGTTTCAGACTGGGTGTTGTTTTCATTGCTGTCCTCTTTGTCCTGTGTGTTCTGACTGTCATAATGTAGTTCTATGGGTTCTGCATCATGTTTATGTTGGTCTTGTTCCTTAAAGTTTTCATGGATTTGACGCCTTTCTTATGGACTCTCTTGATTCACACTAAGCTGATGGACTGTGGGTTATTCATACTCTTTGTTTTGTTTGCTGTAATTTTTAGATTGGGCAAAATATTTGAGAACCTCTCCCTCCCTATTCTCTCCTTCCATATTTTCTTTTATGTTGGGTGATTGCTCACTATCCAACTCTAGTTCACCAAAGCTTTCATCATTGCAAAGAATGAATGAGTCTAGGTCTGTGTGGATAGAATAAAGAGGGGATTTTTTTGATTTCTCTTGACTTCTCACCATAAATTTAATGTGTGATTCCCTATAAAGTCTTCTGAGTTGACTCAAGACAGGGATGGTGGCATATGTCATGTCCATTTACATGGTACCTTGTAGCTTAGCACCCATGATCTTGAAAGAAGCATGCCATATTTGGGGGGCACATCAGCCACTACCACATCCATCACTATGCATTTGGCCAGGATTTGGGTCAAGTTTACACAGAGATCTTTTATCAGACCTAAGCATTTTACTCTACTGGAGTTAAAAGAATACAAATCTTTGTATGATCTGGTTATCTCAAGGACTAATCTCTCCATGATTACTTTGGGCATGAGGTTATGTGATGCCTCTGAATCATGCATAACATTGTGTAAAATCTTATCATGGATATTCAAACTGACATAGAAAGGAGGGACCACTCCTTCTTGGAACTTTCCTTCAATTTTAGGACCAAATAAAAGGGATGGCTGATCATCATTGAGGTTGACAGAGTCATTATTTTCTTCTATGTTCAAAGCTTTCAATACCTGACATTTATAAACATCTTGAGTGACTAACTCAGTGAGGGGGACGAAGATCTTGATTTTATCAATTTCACTTTCCAAACTAAATGGAAACTGGTTCTTTGAAAGGCTCAAATCTGTCTTGTTAGTCACTAACTTATCAACAAAATTAGCTTGCTAGTTTTTACTATGTACATTAGTTGAAACTATTTTTTCCAGGGGCATTAGCTGAAGTGCTAGTGCTGCTAGGGCCAACACTCTGTTTATTAGTGATTTGAGTGACTTTGCCCTTGTTCTTACCGGAAATCTTAGCTATTGTTTTGTTGTTTTTAGCAGCCTTTCTGATCACCTTTTCAGATCCGTTCTTAACAATATTTTTAGAGGTTTTTGTTGGGGATTTTATTGGTTCTTTTTTCTCCTGAGGTCATATTTCTTATGGACCTCCATGATGTCATTCTCAAAGCCTTACCTATAGTCTTAAAATTCTAAGCCTTCATTATCATAATACATATATATGGCCTGGTCATCCTCTGTGAAGAAGGCATGGTCTTCATTATTTACTCCCAGCATGTTGATAACACTTCCCTCTGGCTCTTCTATCATTCCCTCCTCTTCATCAACATAATTTTCTTGAAATGGAGGTCGGATTTGTTGATCAGTGTATCTTTGTTTCATCTGAGGGGGGTTTCTCCTAAAGTTCTGGTTTTGATTTTGAGTCTGGTTCCTATTCTAAGTATTTGTTTAGACAAATAACCTCTCCATCATTCTTTCCAATCTATCCACGTTCTTGGCTAGATGGTCTAATTTTGCATCAGATGTGGAAGGTGCAGTGTCTTCCCTATATGTCACTTTCTTTTCAGACCTCATCCTAGCTCTCTTCTCAATCGGATTAGCTTCTGCACTAAGAGTTCCCTTCTGCATGTCTTCTAAAGTTAAGGGATCCCTTTCTCTTAGTTGATAGGCCAATTTGGGATCAAATCCTTCAGGGAATTTGGCCAAAGCTAAGCCTTGTGGAGGTTTTAAATCTGGGGGTAGTGCCTTATACACACTATTGAATCCGGTGCAATAATTTTGAACACTCTCCCTAGGGTTTTTCTTTAGGTTGTTGTAATCTGAAAGTATTTGGAGAGGGTTCTTCCTAATTTCCCATTTGTTTATGAATGTTTGATGTAGAGAAGGGAGATCATGGATACTATGAGGAGTTAGACCCTTAAACCATTTCTTGGCCTCTCCCCCTAAACTTTGGGCAAATATTCTCATCTTCTATTTCCATATAATCAAAGGCATCATTCATTTTGTCTACGTGTTGTTGAGAAGTAGTGGATTCATTTCCAATGAAATGGGGAATTTTAGACTGATATTCATTGGGTAAAGGAACTAGAGGCTGTGGTAACACTAGTGGAGCATACCATGCTGCCATGATAGGATTTTGTGGAAGGGATGGAGTGGTTTGAACAATGGGTATATGGGTGACAGAAGTGCTTAGAACAGAAAGAGACTGTTGAGAAGATTTGGGATGGGAGAAACCGAAATTATGAAAGAAATGAGGATCAAGAGGTGTGGATGGAGGGGTTTCACTACTGATATGTTGGCCACTATGGTGTGGTGAACTTGGAGGTTCAAAGTTTGTCTAATCTATACTACCGAGTGACTTGGTTCTTGGTAAACTTCTTAGAAAGGGTAAGTCAATTTGGGTATCTGATAGAGCTTTAAAGCTTTCAGGCACGGAGTTAGCTCTATGAATGGGTCTGACAATAGTTGAATCCCTAGATACATGAGACTTCTTAAGAATTCTTTCTGGATTATCAACTATTTTAGGAGGATTTGGGTGAGGATAAGCTCTGGTATGAATTCTTCTTGAAGCTAGTATGTTAAGATTTATACCCAAAGAAAAGAAAGTTAGTTAGATATGACAATATTTAGAGGCAAACTAGTCTTTAGCAAGAAAACTTAATCCTCCAAGTTTCCTCATCATGGATGTGTACAATGTTTAATGGTAGTGTGGGCTACCCCCAGTGGAGTCTTTATGAAACCAGAAATAATATGAAGGCCTACTGATCACCAGTGGAGTCTCTTGGTCTTTTAGGGGTTGTGGAGTCGCCAGGTTGTGCTGTCCACCATCTGTAATTAACTACCAATATAAGGCTTTTTTGGGTCTTCTGAGCTCTTAATGATGTATAGATGTAATTCAATCAGAGTTCCCTAGTGGAGTCACCATTATGTTGGGGTACCAGTGATTTGGTAGATTGGCATACCAAATGACAAGGAAACATCAGAACCACTTTGGAATCCTAGGATCTAGCCCTCCTGGATTCAGAGAGGGATATATCTATATAAGTATTTTCAAAAGATATTCTTTAAGGCTTATGATATGATGTTAGGCTAGTTTTGAAGTACAAGGGGTTTTTTTGTTTGTTTTTGGTTGGGAATCATTAACTGAGAAGGTCATGGGAAGTGTGAAGAAGGGAATAAATTGAAGGATACTTCAGCATGGGAAGATAGGTAAAAAAACAGTGCTAAACCATTGGGATATGGATTCATAAAAGGGTTTACTTACACTTCAACTATTCAAGAGTTTTCAATGGGCAAGTCATCTATATCAGAAGATCTTTTAAGTTGAGTTTATGGTATGGAACATGAAGAAGAGTGGTGAAAGAAGAAAACATGTAAGGAAACAAAGGGTAGCCTAAGATCAGGTAAGGACTTTCAACCTATCCTAATTTTGACATACACTCAAGGGAAAACATATAAGATAAACATAAAAAGCAACCTAAGATAAATTAAGGACTTTTAACCTATCTTTCTTTCGGCATACTCTTAAGGGAAATCTCCAAAACAACTTTTTAATACCAAACAAGGGATAGGGCTAACCATAAACTTCCTTGATTAAGACTCTACTTAGCATGAAGTGAAAATAGCATTCAAGAACATCATCTCAAGTTCTACTCAACAAAATATGGGCTCACCAAATTTCTTGACTGGTTATACTCTATTGATCTAATTCTCAAATACACATTTAGAGGAAAACATAAAGATAAAGCTTATCAGTTAGAATTATGGTACTTTAGAAGTAAGTCCTAATCTATATTTTACTGCTCTTTATCATAGAATATGAACAAAGTGGAAACATGAGGAGGATAACAATAACAGTAAGAAAAACATCACCAATGATTTAGATCAGGATCCAATGAATCTACTTGTGTATTGATGTCCAAAACCGGTTACATACTTTGAGTCCAACAACTTTTAACATTCCAATTCTTCTCTTCCCAGCCTACTATATTACAACTACTCAGCAACTCTAACTCAATAACAATTCAACAATTAATAAATTTCCAACCTTTTACAATGAGTTTTCTGTGAATACATATAGGTGAATGAGGAAGAGTGCTGCAGAGATGGTAATAAATGTTAATTAAGACAGAGGGGTAGATGGTATTCGAATGCCCATTCTGCTTAATGAACCTTGCATTAACTGATGGTACCATTTAGTAGTTTTATTGTCTTTGAGGCATATCTGATAGGCATGGTAATAACTCAGAAGTGTGTTCTTTGAAGATAACAATGGCTAAAGTACTTTGTTTGACTTTTAAAACAAGTAACTATCATATTTCGGGTTCTGTAGCCCCATGTTTGCTCAATAACTGTTCTAACAGTTTTAATGAGGTTTTGTCAAAAGGATGGCTGTCAAGGTGTCTTTGAGAGGTCAAGTAGACTGCAGGTGTCCTTGTGGTCCTTTGGTGGTGTAACAGCTTCAGTAGATGTGGCATCTGAGACTTTCTTCTGCTGATCTATCTTGTTTCTTGTACAGGTGTCTTCTGTTGCTGTGCTGAAGGGTTTTGTGAATCAACCAATGTTCATGAGGCATTGGTTAAACACATAAAAAGCCATGGTAAAATTATCTTTGGCATTTTATCTCCCAGGATCGTCATCTTGAGGTCCTATGCCACTTAGATTGGTTGTGAGGTGGCATTTAGCTTCAGCCGCCATTAAAACCTACATATAAAACATCAAACAATTATGAAATCCTGCATTTTGTGGCTTGACTGCTTTAGAAGGCTTAGTGGGAGGTTATGGAGTAGTGAGGAGGCAAGGTGAATGCAGCGGGGAAGGGTTTCATGGCACAAAACCACAAAAACTAGGGTTTCAAATTTGAATTAGGGTGCAGAATAGTGATGAGCGGTTTTGTAGAAAACCGGAGTGGTATTCATGTGAGGGATGGGTGGTAAATGGTTTTGCCTCATGGGAATGCGATGCAGGTCCCTGGGTGACGCGTGTCCAACAAAAACCACCATTTTCACGTTGAAAACGCATGATTGATTCTTTTGGTGAAATGAACGCGAAATCAGTTTGAGACCGTCCGGTCTGGGGGGGCCAGAAATACGGCTGTAAGCGAGCGCGACAAATGGAAAAGATGTGCGAAGGAAATATATGGTGGGGCCGGGGTGACGTGGGGTAATTTGTTGCGTAGCAGGGAGGCTTGAGGTCGGGTAAACATTGGTTTACAGTGATAAAATGTAATAATCTAGGTAGGGGCGAATACATAAGAAAAAGGTGAAAGTGTGAGGGAGTGGGGGTGCTCAGTGGTGGGACCGGGAGGTGACGTCACCGTGGGGGGACTAGGTGTATGGAAGAAAGACTCAGGGGTGTGCCCCCATAGTGAATCTCAATCGTTGGATCGAGGAGATGGATGGCAGAGAATGCATCGCGGGATCGGCAATCGACTGAGCAGAAGGTCCGGGGAAGAAGAATTAGGAAATTGTGATATGTGATGCAGCAATGTTGCAATGAGGAGAGCAACTGTGATGACTGATATGCCGATGAGGTGATTTGAGCGATGTAATGATATCGGAGCGATGCGATGATATCGGTGGATCGGCCATCGGCGGGGTAAGGGGTTTGGGCATAAGAAATTAATATTTCCGATGCACCGATGAGCAATGCGTCGATGGCTTAGCACTCGATTACGAGGCTTAGGTCATATGAGAAGCAGGGGCGGAAGACTTAAGCCCTCGAGGGATCACATCGGTGGGGAAAAAAGGGAAAGGGAAGTGGGCATTTGGAAATTGTGATATGTGATAGCCGATTTTTCAAGGGCCGTTGGATCTAAGATAAGATCGACGATGGGGATTTAATCGCGGGGAAATGCATCGGCATTTTGAATATCGGCAGAGGAAAAGACAAGGGCATGAATAATTTTCAAACGCCGATGGCCGATAGGCTTAGTGCTTTGGTTGCAGGTGCGGTCACAAGGTGGAGAAAGGGGCTAGGGGCTTAAGCAGAAAGCGCTTAAGGCCCAAAGTTAGAAAATAGGCCGAAAAAGGGCTTTTTTCAAGGTTTTTAGGGGTTCTAGTAAGGTTTAAAAGGTGTTTTTAAACCAAACAAAGGGGATTTTCAAGGTTTAAAGGGGATTTTGAGGAAGTATAGGGTAAAATGAGGAAAGTGGGGGGATTTCTGTAGAGGGATTTCTCAAAAGGAAAAATGATGAAAAATGGGTCTGAAGAACAGTTTCTTTTATAACAACTGGGCTTCTTGGAATGCTCTTTTGAAGGAAACAACAATGAAGATTACTCTTAATTCAGAGGACACCAAAGGCTTCAAGAATGAGTAGTTTTCTATGAAAATAATCTCTTGAAGGCTCACACAAAAAATTTAGCCATCATCTACTGCAAAAAAGTTTACTAATGGCTAACAAGCTGTCCATGTAGGTTGCAGCAAGTGGAGTTCTAGATCTGCAGAGATCTAGTTTGTGTTGGGTGTCTCTTCTCACAGAGTGTGTTTTTTAACCTCCTGGAAGAGTTCCTCTTCCGTTTGAGCTGCAGATCCACACATTTGCATTAGGCCATAGTCTATTCAGAGCTACAACGCAGTATTCCCTCCATGATTGCGTTAGTTTGGTGAGGAAAATTGCAGAGCATCTTAGCACTATCATTTGAGGAGAGATCTCTAGTGATTAGACTCATCCTTCACTGTGGTGATCCATATATTGGCCAAAAAATATATGTTCCATTCAGATCTGATATTATACATGTACATGATTCAGTAATTTTCTGAATATTTTTGCAGATCTGTAAAGTAGATCTCAGATCTAGTCTTTGTTTTTCATCTTTTTCTAAGATCCCTAAGGGGAATGTAAAGGGGGGGAATTTTTGTATCTAGATCTATAAGAGATCTATGTATTTATTCAGAGATATGTCATAGATCTGATTTATGAATAAAATAAGCTTTGTTCTTCATAAATTTACGCTAAATAATTTTTTGTTCCATTATAGTGCTGCAGCTCCTCAATATTGAGGGATTCTTCATGTAATCTACTGTATTTCTCATGTAAAGTGCTATGGACATGTATTATATGTGTTTCAATGATATCCATACTCCTTATTCACTAAACTCTTTATAAAATTACGCTCTTGTGCTTCAGAAAATTTCTGCATACTCCAAGTCATGGGAAATCAGGGTTTTCTAGCCTAGTTAGGAAAGGAGGAACTGTTTAACATAGAAAAACTCATTTTTTATGCTGAAATTTGACATGGGAGTCCCTCATAACCCTATATATTATATCCAACCACTTTACCATCTTATATTTACGCAAATATCTGAATACATTCGTTTTAGGGCCTAAATCATCACTTTTCCTCACCTTTTGGGTTATAAAACGCTGTATAAATTTTATGATACATATCTTATTGAATTTTAAGTGATTTGAAATCATTTATCAGTCATATTTATTCATATCCAACTCTATAATACCTTAGGGTATTCTCATTGTTGTAGAAATTCCAGATCTGGACCATTACAGGAAAAATATTGATGACAGTTCACAAACAAAAAAATTATGAATGAAAAATGACTTCGTTCAAAGGTAAAATTGGCACAGGCTTGTACAATATTTCGTCCTCTTTCCAACGAGCCATTATTTTTCTTCTAACTCCTTCTAGATCGGGAGAAATTGAATTTTAAAGTTAAGAAAATCGTTCTTTTGGTAAGCCGTGTTGTGCAGGCTCATATTCCATGAATAAAAGACATGTCGCTTCATTAAAGGATCAAATCGATATAAATAAGAGTGTAAATTCTTCATTTCTATAATCAATTTGGTGAAGAGATTACAAAGATATACCACAATTCACAACTTGTGAACTAAGAAGCACCGAGGAGGGAAGAACTCCCGCAATTACATGTCCCTGGTGGGACCTCTACTATCACGCTTCTCCAATTGATGCTTTTTCTGATTCCATGTGGATTTTCCACCTCTGCCCAAGCTTACATCATCTTGGGCCTCAACTCTTTTTTCCCTTGGAACCTTTTGGGGAAACTTTGTCGTGATTACGCGTTCTATACGTCGACAATTGAGCATTTTCTCCACTGTTTGTGTTGTCATCCACATTTTCCAGCTCTCTTTTTAGTGACTTCACTTAAATATTCTAGAAACTCTACATGACTATCACACTTGCCACGAATTTTAGAGACCACCAGGACTAATTGCAGATTTGGCCTAAACCTTTGACCCTTTAGTATGCAATCTTTGATTGGTGATAACTTTTGATCTAGGATGCCTTTTTCAAACTTCAACATACTGTTGGAAAGATATTTTCAAGCACAACATGAATATGCCATTGTAACATCCTCAGATTAAAATTTCATGTAATAAAAGTTAATAAGGAAAAATAAGACGACAGGCATGGGACGCTTAATCCAAGATGAATTTTGGGAAATATATCCTAGTGGGCATCACTTGTTGTGTTTTAGGACTAAAGGAAATTGGCAAAGGAAATGGCTAAGGCTTTGGAAAGGAAAAAGAGTATTTTGGCACATTATTTATGAAAATAATGGAAATGAGGAGAAAGGAAGGTGAAAGGTTACAGGTGGCATGTGAGGAGGAAAATGAAGGAAAATAATCAAAAATTGAAGAAATGGGAGGCCTCATCAATAAAAATACCTCAGAGTATCAGTTGGTAGCCTTTTTTCAGTTTAGCGTTATAATTTGTCCCAAAGAGGAGAAATCACCAAGAGGAG
The DNA here is from genome assembly GCA_034641835.2 of Pinus albicaulis. Taxonomy (NCBI): domain Eukaryota; kingdom Viridiplantae; phylum Streptophyta; class Pinopsida; order Pinales; family Pinaceae; genus Pinus; species Pinus albicaulis. The sequence continues at coordinate 1,000,881,199 of CM076570.1, forward strand.
AACTAAAGTAAGCAAGCAGGAAAATAAAGGAAAGGAAAGAAACAACAAAAAAGGACAAGGAAAGCAAAGGAATGCAAGCGTCAAGCAACTTAATTGGGAATACTTGCAGGTAAGAAATTGCATGTGTGATTTCCTAGTTGGTTTTGACATGCATGGTATGTGCATGTTGGTATATGTTTTTTTTCTATCATTGGCACGGATTTTGCTAGGACTGGACAGTGGATTTTAGCCTAGCCTTTCCATTTCCGGATAGCCATGGTGTGACGGAATTTTTCTCGGTTTTAAGCTTTGGATTACCAGATGGTTTCAGAATCCCAGTTGAGGTGGTCTCAAGAATATTTCCAAAGGCCTAGGAATCCATTTACCGGTAATGGCGGGAAACACGACAAATACTGAGGGCAGAGACAGGAAAATCCCTCAAGGATGGTGAATAAATTCTAAGGAATCCAAGATCGGTTTAGTTTTGTGATCTCGACATCGGTTTAGGTGGATCACAGTATGGAGAGGGTGGTGGTGGTTTAATATCTGGATTCCCTTGGTTGTATTTGGATTGGTTTATCCCATGATATCCCACATTCATTATTGGAATATGGCACGGGGTTAATTGGTTGAAGAGAGATTTGGCTCAGCCAATCTATGGTCGGGTGGAACTTGGAAGTCCAGAACCCGGTCTATATTTTCTTATTTTTAACAAAGATAAGTTTCTCTTGATTTTAATTAGGAAATGTATTGATTATTATGTGGCTTTAATGGTTGTTCTCTTATTGTTATTTATCTGGTTATATGTTGGTTATAAGCATGGTTTTATGGCAGATATTAGTCATGTCTCTATTCATGTTTTCATTCATAACTGAATAAGTAATGAATGCAAGACCTAATTGGTGTTAAGAGAACTAATGAGAGAATTTACTTATCATTCTTGTTAAACCTTAGATACATTTGCAATCCCTCATGTTCAGGTTCGCATTCATGACTTGTAGGCTGCATATCTACCAAGTGTTTGATAGAATGTTAGTCCTGGTTGGGGATGGTCAAGTCAAGTCTTGGTTTTAGTTTTTGGTTTACAATTATTTTCTTTATGTCTTTTAAGAGTTCTGGAAGTTTCATAGCTTTCTCAGAAGAGGCTAAGCTCTAGCCCTGGAAAGTAGCCTTAATTCTTGCAGTCCCTGGCACAACACTAGCATAAAAAGGCCACAGTCGCACGGATGTAGACCTATGGGAGAGACTAGGAACCCATAGTCACATGGAGGTCATAGAAAGGGTGTGACTAGGGCTATAGGTCAGGGAAAAGGTGAGTTGTCTCAGGGGTTGGACACCTGGAGGGGTTGGGTTACTCCTAGAGGTCCTGTGGGACCTAAGGAAACTCAACAAGGTCTTGTTGTGTTGGCTCCATTTACTTGAGGTCATCTAGGAGGTTGAGTCATATCATAGTAGCCCCTCATCACATGTTTACCCTAGGAAAGTCAGTGAAAGTGGGTAAATGTGGGAGGAGGTGGTTATGGGGTGGTATCAAAGCCATGGTTTCACTCTCTTTGGGTAAATTTGATGTTTTCAAGGTTATGATTGTCATGCATGAGATCATGGTATACAACTAGTATGGTCAACATGAAATTTTTATGATGTTATGATATTACATGGATATGTTTATGATTATAAATGTACATGACAATCTGGATTGATATTTCATATGAGATAATCCTCCCCTGAGCATCACTGAGCTATGGATTTTATTTTGGTATCTATTTTGTTTCTTTAACATGGTATACTTGCAAGAATAAGAGAATCGAAGATGGGAAGAAAAATGGTAAATTGCAGTTCCCGCGACTCTCCCTTCAGATCAATTGGGCAGCAAGGAGAAGAGTATTCTCCTGGTATAGAAGATACATTGAGTATCTTGAGGGAAGATATAAAAATTTGTATACAAAAAAATGAAAGGTTGGTTGAGGCTCATGAAAGACTTGCAATGGCTCAAGAGAAGTAGGTATAGGTTAATCCAACAATCCTTTAGAGTTTGTCCAATTTACAGAGACAATGATAGATGAGAACCAGTCAAGAGTAGGAAGAGAAAGCTAATGGAGCCTATGGTAGCAAATATTGGTCCGAATACAGATTGGATAGAGGGAAAATAGTTAGAGGTGGGAGATCACTCGATACACCGGACAAGAGGACTGGTATGGGCATCATTCTAGTTCCTCATCCAGGAGACATCATCACAACCATCATCATCATCATCATCCTTATATGAGGAGGGAGTAATTACCTAAGGAATTAAATAAAGTGAAGCCTCCTACATTTTATATAGAGATGAAGAAGCCAGAAGAGGCATATGCATGGTTGCTTGAAATGAAGAAAATATTAATATTGCATAACTATTCATAGAACATGAAAGAAAAGATAGCCACCTTTAGTCTTAAAGGGAAAGAAAATATTTGGTGGGAAGATGTGAAGAATTTCAAGGGAATTCTAGAGGAAGACTTGATTTTGGATGAATTCAAGAGGATCTTCGAGAAGAAGTACTTATCTTAGAGTACTATGATGATATAGCTCGGTTTTATGAGATACATATGGGTTCTATGACAGATGATGAGTATACTAACATATTCTTGGAGTTGTTGAGGTATGTGCCATATCTCAAGGAGGAGAAGGCTAAGAATTATATATTCATCAGTGGATTGCCAATAACATCTAGAGACCAGATTGAGTTTAATGAGCCTAGATTGTTAGAGGACACCATCCATAAATTGAAGCATTGTTATGAGAAGTCAAAGCAAAAAGCGGAGCCTAAACATGACTTGAAGGGAAATGAGAAGGTAAAAGGAAAATGGCCACCAAAGTGAGGAAGACCTCAATATGTAGGTGAGAAAGACAATTTTTCTCCTTACAAGAAGTTTAGTGTAGTTTAGAAGGGACATGTGTCACAGCCTGGAGAGCAACAAACTAGTGGTGACAATAGAGCACCATTGAAATTTTGGATATGTGGCAAAGATTATCATAAGAAGGATTGTCCCTTGTACCAAGGATGCAGGCCTCAAATCTATAGTGATCAAGAGGGGCAGAAAATTGGAGATGTTGGTCATAGTATTCCTCGGATCTATGCGGTCGTGGAAAACATGAAGGAAAATCATGAGGCATCTATCACTGAGACAGAAATTAAGCTTTGTGATAAATTTATTTGTATTTTGTTTGATCCTGGATCTAACTTTAGTTATGTTAATCATAACCTAGTGGATAAGTGTGGCTTGAGAAAATGAGTGCATGCAGAGTCTTGGTTGGTGCAGTTGGCTACAGGTATGAAGAAAATAGTTCATCATTAGGTAAGAGATTGTGCATTTGAGTTGAATGGTATGCCTAAAACAACACATTTGAATATATTTCCATTGGGATTGTATAACATGATTTTGGGTATGGATTGGTTGTATCTTCATAGGACCGAAGTATATTTCTATGAAAAGGGTATTGAGTGCATGGATGATAATGGAGAAAATAGAATTTTGTAGGGAAAGAAGAATCCTACATTAGTGAGGATGGTCAAAACTATGCAGGCTAAGTGCAGTTACAGGAAAGGGTGTGTGATGTTTGCAGATCATATTTCCAGCTAAAAGGGTAAGGATGTTGAGGATGTAAAAATCTTCAAGAGGTACCTTGTATTGCAGTAGTTTTAGGATGTGTTTCCAACAGAGATTCCAAAGTTGCCTCTGCATAGGGATGTAGAATTTTCTATTGAGTTGGTACCAAGGGAAACACCAACTTCAAAAGCACCTTACAAGATAAGCACACTAGAGTTAGTAGAGTTGAAGTTTCAGTTGAAGGAAATTATTGATGAGTGATACATTAGTACAAGTGTGTGCACCAGTGTTGTTCATGAAGAAGAAGGATGGTACTCTTAGATTTTGCATTGATTATAGGCAGTTGAACAAGGTGATGATCAAGAACATATACCCATTTTTTAGGGTTGATGACTTGTTTTATCAGTTGAAGGGAGTAGTAGTGTTCTCAAAGATATATCTGCGATCAAGATACCATCATGTACACATCAAGGAAGAGGAAATATACAAGATTTCCTTCAAGACTAGGTATGGGAATTATGAGTTGTTGTAGTTCCATTCGGTTTTACTAATTCTATAGTTTTTATGTGTTTGATGAATAATATTTTGTGTCCTTATCTATACAAGTTTGATATTGTATTAATTGATGACATCTTGCTATATTCTAAGAATGAGGAAGAGCATGTCGAGCATTTAGCAACAGTGTTGATATTGCTAAGAGAGCATCATTTGTATGTTAAGCTTGGAAAGTGTGGCTATTGTTATCACTCTATAATTTTTAATAATGGAAAGAAAAAATGACAGAGGATAAGCTCAAACCACTTTGGAGTCCAGGACCTAGCCTTTGTAGACTTAGAGAGGGCTCTCTCTACTTTTATGATTTAACTTGACAATTTTGAATGCTAATATTAGGCTAGTTATAGAGGTTCTGTGGGTTTTTTGATTGCTTGATTGGGTGGTTGGACAGATAGGGTTGTGAACTAATCCATTGGGCTATGGAGTCATAAAAGGTAGAATTGCGCATCAACTCTTCAAGGGCATTCACAGGGAAAGCTAACTATGTAGACTGGATCTTACTAGCAACGTGAATATGAGATGGGAGAAAGTAGTGAGTTTAGAAATAGCTAAAGAGCAGTTAAGAATTATTTAACTATACTTCAACATAAATGCAAAGCAGAAATTATCTAAATTCTGCATCCAGGTCTCAGAGGAAAACATGAAGATAACAAACACAAACAAAATTAAGGTGCTCTCTCAGCAAATCTTAATCTAAATTTTCTATTTTGAAATCATATAAATTGATGCACAACAGGGAAAGACAGAGGAAAAACATTAACACAAAGGAAAAAAATCACCATCAACATAACTCAAGAATCCTGTGAATGGTCTTTTATTATTGATGCCCGGCTCAAACAGTTATAGAATTCCAATACTTCTTACAATGCAAGCTTCAACAGGGTCTAATTTTCCAACCCTTTATATTGCTAAGGCATGTAGTATTTATCTAAAAAATAAGTGGGTTTCCATATATTACTTGGAAACCTTTCATCGACTACAATAGCAGAAAACAAAAAAGTGGTGGCCATGAAAAGCCTGATTCAGACAATACTGATAGCAACTGCCTCTAGAATTAATTTGGTGTAGCTTTTCATAGATGCAAATGCTTTAGTGGCTCCTTGGAAGATCAAATAGTAAGGTTTGGGGGTGGCTGTGATGGTTTCGAAGAGGCAACCAATGGAGGCTCTGACATCTGGCTTTGTTTTATAGAAAACCTGCGTTGGGTAATCAAATCTTGTGTAGTGGTGGATTATTTCATTTATTAATGCCGGTGCTGATGCGATTTGTTTCTCCTTTAGTCTCTATTGTTATAACCACAACAAGTCATCCTGAAACTCCTTTTGCTGCCCGACTCGACCTGTGGTGTATTTTTTTCTACTCAAGCCCTTCTGGTCGTGTTTCACCTTATTTCTTCATAGAATGAGTTTAAAACCTCATACTCCCGGTCGTGGAGGGATGGCGGTTGGCAGATGGGGATGTATGATAGAAGACGTGGCATGGTGGCATTTGGCAACGACCATATAGCGGCAACGGACGATGGAAACAACTTTTCGGAGGGGATTATGAGTGGTAAGTTGTGTTTGGAGAGGGGGGTGCAGAATTGCCTTGGGCGCGAAATTTAGTGTAATATTCCTAATTTAGCTTCAGCTAATAGGAATATTAATTTTTCTTCTAAAATTTAGATGGATGAATAAATGGGTAAGGAGGCTCATAATTTTCTCAAGTATGAATAAAAATACCTCCTAATGTGAAAAGGGATCATGGAATAACTCGATCAAGCATCCACATTTGTGAACAAGATCTAAACTATGTGGACAAGGTCAAGTTTGACCAAGTCAACATGATTTGTCCTCAAGGAGTGGATCCTAAATAAAGACAGCTCAATGTGAATGAAAATCAAGCTAGTTAGTTAAAATGAAGACACATTTAGTGTCAAAGGAGACAAGACATGAAGAATTAGTCAAGGATGACCGTATCAAGATTGATCCAGTCAAGATTGACTAAATCAAACTGCGCTGTAAAAGGATTACCCTCACTAATCAAGACAACATAATTGTGATGGAGGAATCTTTGCATGAAGCAACCTCCTAGTGGGTGGGACCCTTGGTGAGAGAGCTCATCAATTATATAATGGAGGAGATGGAAAGCATATGGAAATATTGGAGATTATATTTTTATGTGGTCTACTTAGACTTCCTGCATACTTGGCTGTTTAACTAAGTTGCTGAATTGCTTAGTGCAAGGATTTTCCCAGGTGGGGATTCCCTACTCTTACGAGATCTTGTCTAAGAAATATAAGAGGAGATTTCTGATCTGAATTTTCCACTACCTGGTGTTGGTTCAAGCACTTACCTTTAGTAAAAATGCATTCCCTTTAGAAAACTGTATTATTTCTTAAGGTGTGTAGTGGGAGGGGTCAAAACCCCATTTTGAGGAGCTAGTTTCCCAAGAGGAGGATCAACCTTTCTTTGGGGAAAGCTAGAGGGAGCATCTACAACCATTTATTTTCATGTTCAACCATTTTTATGTAGAGCTTCAGCTACATATTGTGATTCAGCCACAAATTTGCAGCAGCTCTTTCATGTATATAAATTCTGTTAAGAAATCCTTACTGGGTCTTCTTCGATCTGTATAAAAGAGATTAGATCTCTGTTTTTATGCCTAATTTAGTAATATAATAAGAATATATGATTTATTTCTCTAATTTTTGAGTTTGAAATCCATTATATTGCGCAGTCTCTTATGTAGCAATTTCTGTGTGTAGCAGTCTTGGGGTTTTGTCAATTTTAAGTTGTTTTGAGCATGGAAGGCCTATTTAACTAGACTAAAGGCATTTGTTTCTAAAAATATTTTGCAAGCATGTTAAATATTGCCTATTATAAGGGACACAACCATTATTTTTCACTATTATGACTCAATCTTTAGAAAATAATGTTTTTGAGGAAAACATTACTGCTTTCCCCACTTGGTGACTTGTATAAAGGCATAGTTTGTTGCTGTGATTTTTCTATGATGGATATGTGTTCAAATACACTACATGAGTTGATTACTTTCTACTCTCCAACTTTGGAATACCTTAAGGTATTCTTATTGTTGTATAAAATCCCGGTTTTGGGATATTACAGTGGTATCAAAGCAACCTTCTTGGCTCAGCCTGTGAGCTTCAAGAATTATGGAGTATTCTCATGAGGAGGAGGAGATTTGAAAAATAAATCAGAGAAAACTATTTTTTTCTGGAGAAATGAGGTTCTCAAAACTTCTCTTTTTAAATCTGTAGGGCAAAAGCAAGGGCATCAAAGAAATGAAGAGGGAAACACATGAAGATCCATCAACAAGATCCATACAAGAGGAAGATTCTAAGTCCTCATATTTTGGATATGAGCACTCAGCCATATCATCAGATCTACCATGTTCTATCAACAATTTCTTCATGAAGAGGAAGAAAGGAGATGGGCCAAAGAGAGATACTCTTGGTGATTATTTGCAGGAGTATGAAGTTCAATCTAAGGAGTTCAAAGATAACTTGAACTTCCAAGGGTTCTGTAAGATCAAGGAAGACAGAAGCACAAAGGGGAAGCAACATGGTGCAGGTGGATTCTTTCTATCTACTTTTGGTGGGTCACCTCTATGTCCAGCCAGGGCTTGGGTGAAGGAGCTAGACACCTATGTGCAACAACATCAAGTTTCAGAATATGAGGCCATCAAAGTAGCAACACTGCATTTTGAGGGTAAGGTTTATGCTTGGGGGTTGTGTGAATCTTTTTCCTTGAAAAATTAAAGTACATATACTTATGTACAGTTCATTCTAAGGATAGTATAAAGGTTTTATGGAGAATCATGTGAGACACTTTCTCTAGAAGCAAGCAAACCATATCAAACAACTTTTGCATGAGTTGGGAGGATCTATAAATCCAACTCCATTTCTGGGAACTATTAAAGAGGGTGTAAACTTGTCTGATACTTTGCCAAGGGTAAGATCTCCATTGAATGAAGAGTTTTCTTCTCAAGAAGGAAAAATGAAGACTCCTCCTGCAAAAGGGGACCAAGATCTAAGGTCTCTTGATGAGGATGAGGTAATTTTAACTGTTGAGGAGAAGGAAGAGAAGGTTGGGGATAATAGCGCAGTCATGATAAGAGCCCATATAAAACTTCATGGAGGGGAGGGAGGAGAAATTACTCCAAGGAGAGGAACTCTTGCACTCTTGCAAGGAGTTCCAAAGGGTCTCACCTATAAAGGTTGTGGCACAATCCATGTGTAGCATGTGCCATCATTATCAAATGATGAGAATCTGAATTTTGTAGAGAATAAGGACACCATATGCAGGGAGGCATTCCATTAGGGAGACCCCCTGATTGGAAGGAATCTAAAGTTTTCTCTTAACTGTATGCAGCAACAACATATTTGTCTAGAGAGGGAACCTTGAGAGGAGCCACTACAACGCTGAGAATCATTGATGGAAGGCTAAGCAATTTTCTGAAATTGACTTTTATATCTTCCACTCATCTATTTGTGTTGGAAAGGATAGATTTAGAAATATATTTTGATATGAGCATAGTATCAGAAGGCCACTCCATAGCTTTGGAACAGCAAAGGATACTCCAATATATAATGAAAATTTCTGAACATAACAAATAGATATTTTCATTCTTATATGCAGGAGCAAAATTGTGGAAGTTTTGGAGAAAGAGAACCTTTCAAAAGGAGGGTGACTGTCCTAAACTTCAAACTTGTCTTAAGCAAGATTAGCTGCAAGAGAGGCAGCAAAGGGAAGTTGGGAATGTTCCAACATGTGACCTTGACATCCAGCATGTCAAGGAGGAGAGCCATCATATGATAGATACCTCATTTCACATTTCTACAGTGCTGTCAATGTTGGGGAGCCTAGACCCTTGTTGGGAATCCCAACTCTTGATGGAATATTCTAAGGACCTATGCACATGTAAGGTTCTTGATGGGTAAGCAATGGATGAGAAGTATAAGGTAGTTAATGGAATCATTTATGTTCATGATCAGATCTACTTAGCTAAAGGTTCCAAACTCAAGAATAAACTACTTAACACAACCTATGAGGTCTTGCTTTCAAACCCCACTGGTTTCATTAGAACATATCATACTATCTTAGATGGATTCATGTGGGAAAATTTCAAGGAGGAGATGCACTCTCATATGAGTAAGTGCATGTATCATTTTCTGGTTGAGGAGGAACATAGCTCTTGGGAAGAGTTATCATTACCACCTCCTTACTCATTGAGTGTGAGAGGGAGCTCATCCATGAGCTACCTTGCTGATTTTAAACAAGTGTATGATGAACATTTTATTTCTGAACCTCATGATGTATTTACTATATACTTGCATTCTCTTAACACTCATGTGAAGGACTTGGCTCCAAGAGGGGGCACCTTTTCTTATGAGCTTCATGAACCATTTTGGGCCATGAGCAATGGTGATGTTGGACATTTGCTGGGAGATCTTGGAGAGATGATGTACTCTTCATGGTGTAATTCATTAACACCAACCATCATACAAATTCTCCAAGCATGCAAGAAGGATGGGGCAGCAAACAAGTGTTTGGAAGAACACTTGTCATATTATTTTCCAAGGCAGTTAGGAGTAAAACTGTGCTGGTTGCACTTGAGGGACCATTGTCCTTCTCCGTTATTGCATATGGTAGCTAGCATGACTCTAATTCTGATTCCACATGCTAAAGATGTTCTTATCTTTGTTGGGAACATGGTTGGAGGAGAGACACACTTGTTGGATGTGTCCATGGGGGAAGAAAGTCCCTACATTTTCTGCACTACATGTTCTAAGGGGAGCATGGGAAACTATATGGCCACCATTGTATACCACTTGTTTCTTTATGATGTGGACCATATGTTTGGTTGGAGCACTTGGGGCATGACTCTCATGAGAAATTGGGAGGAGCTTTTCTATGAATTACCAAGTTGGAAAGTGATTCATTTTATTTGGATGATAACATGGAGGAGGGAGACCTTCATTGATGATGAAATTCCCCATGATTGTCATCAATTATATCTTGAAAAGGCCATGGATCAGCAAGGAGGTTTCCACATAGACCTTCCATTCTTTTATAAGGAAGGCCCATGGGGTTGTTCACCAAAGCCCAACTTGCACACTTGGGAGGAGCAATTGGGAGATGGAATTTTTTGAGAAATTCTAAAGCAATCGTGAAGACTATTGGATGAGGGGGCCACAAGAGAAGGAGGGGAGATTTTGCAGCACCCTTGCAGTTGCTTGAGGAAAAGAAAAATTTGGGAGGGGGAGAATGTAATATTCTTAATTTAGCTTCAAATAATAGAAATATTAATTTTGCTTCTAAAATTTAGATGGATGAATAAATGGGCAAGGAGGCTCATAATTTGCTCAAGTATGAATAAAAATCCCTCCTAATGTGAAAAGAGATCATGGAATAACTAGATCAAGCATCCACATGTGTGAACAAGATCTAAACTATGTGGAAAAGGTAAAGTTTGACTAAGTCAACATGATTTATCCTCAAGGAGTGGATCCTAAATAAAGAAAACTCAATGTGAATGAAAATCAAGCTAGTTAGTTAAAATGAAGACACATTAAGTGTGAAAGGAGACAAGACATGAAGACTCATTCAAGGATGACCCTATCAAGATTGATCCAGTCAAGCTTGACTAAATCAAACTGCGCTGTAAAAGTATTACCTTCACTAATGAAGACAGCGTAATTGTGATGGAGGAATATTTGCATGGAAGCAACCTCCTAGTGGGTGGGACCCTTGGTGAGAGAGCTCATCAATTATATAATGGAGGATATGGAAAGCATATGGAAATATTGGAGATTATATTTTTATGTGGTCTTCTTAAACTTCTTGCATACTTGGTTGTTTAGCTAAGTTGCTGCACTGCTTAGTGCAAAAGTTTTCCTGGGTGGGGATTCCCTAATCTTTCTTGGAGATCTTGTCTAAGAAATCTAAGAGGAGATTTCTGATCTAAATTTACCACTACCTGGTGTTGAGCCAAGCACTTACCTTCAGCAAAAATGTAGTCCCTTCAGAAAACTACGTTATTTCTTAAGGTGTGCAGTGGGAGGGGTCAAAACCCCATTTTGAGGAGCTATTTTCCCAAGAGGAGGATCAGCCTTTCTTTGGGGAAAGCTAGAGGGAGCATCTACAACCATTTATTTGCATGTTTAACCAGTTTTATGCAGAGCTTTAGCTACATAGCGTGATTCAGCCACAGATCTGCAATAACTCTTTCATGTATATCAATTCTGTTAAGAAACTGGATCTGTATATAAGAGATTAGATCTCTGTTTTTATGCCTCATTGAGTAATATAATAAGAATATATGATTTATTTCTCTAATTTCTAAGTTTGAACTCCATTAGACTGTGTAATCTCTTATGCAACAATTTTTGTGTGTTGCATTCTTGGGCTTTTGTCAATTTTAAGTTGTTTTGAGCATGGGAGGCCTATTTAACTAGGCTAAAGGCATTTGTTTCTGAAACTATTTTGCAATCATGTTCTGTATTTCTTATTCTAAGGGATACAACCATTATTTTTCACTGTTATGACTCAATCTTTAGAAAATAACGTTTTTGAGGCAAAAAATGCTGCTTTTCCCCACTTGATGACTTGTATAAAGGCATAGTTTGTTGTTGTGATTGTTCTATGATGGATATGTGTTCAAATAAACTACATGAGTTTATTACTTGCTACTCTCCAACTTTGGAATACCTTAAGGTATTCTTATTGTTGTAGAAAATCCCGGTTTTGGGATATTACATGTAGCCAAACGGGTGGTATGGGAAACCACCCATTTCGGACCCCCCCATGATAAAGCTCGAATGATGCGATGAGGCTGAAACTAGATAAGGGCCATCAGATGTAGGGAGAGGAGTGGAGAGGGAGGAAAGGTGGAGGGCGATTAGAGGTGGAACAACATAGCACACAGGTGGGACCCAAGTTGACCCTTTTCTACCCAAGTCCTTGCGTTTAACCCCTATTTCAAAGAAAAAAAATGAAAAAATAATTTTCTCGGATCTAAAAACCTTTAGATTTCATCTTTGAACCACATCGCATCCATGCTAATCATTGCACATCGCACCTCACGGTTTTAACACTTTACCTTCGCACTTGTGTTTTGACATTTGCGATTTGCGACTACAATCGGGTCCCACCGCATCGCACATTTTGACAGTTATAAAATTTACCTTCGCGCATAACTCTTAAAAATTTTGATGTGTGGAATGCAGCCTAGGGCCACGCCATCTACCACAACACCTTGCCACGTCATCTCCATGTCACTACCACGTCACTACCACGTCACTGCCACGTCACTGCCATGTCACTGCTATATCACTGCCACATCACTGCCACATCACTGTCATGTCACTTGCATCGTACTTCAACAATTTTAACATTTACCTCAGTACTTTTTCTTTAAATATTGCAAAGTGCGATTTGAGATCGGGTCACATTGCAAGTTGAAACTTTTACCTTGCAGGCGCTTACAGGTAAGTTATAAATGTTGCGAAGTGTGATCGGGTCACATTGCAAGTTCAAAATTTTAACTTGTGGGTGCTTACAGGTAAGTTATAAATGTTGCGAAGTGTGGTCGGGTCGCATTGCAAGTTGAAAATTTTACCTTGTGGGCCCTTACAGGTAAGTTCTAAATGTTGTGAACAGCGAAATGTGACACACTAAATGTTGGCAAGTGTGAAAAGGTGGAACGTGAGAAAAATATGAAATTAAAAGGTTTATATGTGGATTTGGAAATGTATAAAGGTTTAGATGGGTCCTACAAAAGTGCATTGGCAAATTTTTTGTGTTTCAGCGATGAGTTTTAAGAAGAAAGGTTAAAATCTTGCGAGTGCTATGTGCAGGTAGAGCTAGAATTTCATAATTTTTAATATAGGCAGTTTTTATAAAGTAATAAGTCCCAACTATTGGTTTTGAAAGGAAAGAGGCATGGGTCTTAGAAACTCAGAAAAATGACGAGAAAAAGAGGGAAATGGAAAGAATGAGGGGATTTTTCCCACTATTGCACAGAATCAACAACATTTTCTTCTTTCAACTAAACTATAAGGAAGATGGTTCATTTCATGCTCTTTGATAGTCAGGATCTCGCTTTCTTTCTTTGAAAATAAATGATAGCCATGTAATATTATTTTTAGTACCAAATATATAAACAATAATCAGTCACCTTGTGATACTATAAATCACAGGGTTCTAATAGTGGCTCTAGCTGGGGATGGCAGCTCCTTTAGAAGGTGTCAATAACACCATATACTAGTGGCTTGATGCATTGGGCTGATCCCAACCTTGCAACATGATCTTGCTTCAATCTCTGGCTAAAAATATTTAAGCTAAAATCAACACTTTCTGCAATCTGTAGTCTAGGACACACTTGAACTGAAAACCAGAAAGAAAACTAAAACTAAGATGAAAAATATGCTCAGAGTGCTGAGCTTATTTGCACACCTACTTTCCCTATTCTACTGAAATGGCTGCCCTTCTAAATAATACAATAATGCCAGTGTAGCTAGACAAGCAGCTGTTCTAATATCTTCCTTCTTTCATTGCTCTTCATCATGGCCAGAGACAAACTTGACAATGGTGTTTGACAAAAATTCCTGGCCTGATCTTGCTTACATGGATCTTGGTACCTTTGGAAGACAACTGACATGCCGGAAGTATGCGCAAGATTTGTACATAACAATTCTTCCATATAGACAACCACTAGATCAAGATACCATTGATTTATTTCTGGGTATTCTAACTCAGCTAACTCGGCTTCATATCCTGGTACTGCGAGTGTGACGCCTCCTAGTCTTAAATCAACTCGGAACATGTTTGCATGCTACCTGATGAGTACTGTCCCACTACTTCTGGAGAATACTGTCTGATCATATCCATATCGTAGCAGATTTTGAAAGCATTATGAACATAGGAATATTGAATTTGAAAGCAGAAACCATCCAACGCATCTTCTATTGGGTCATATGGTGCTTTGGATGGTAGTGTTGGTTCTTTTCAGACTTCATGCTTTCTCTTATAAATATTAGCAAGAATGTGATCCCAAATTTATTTTGTAATATGAAATGTATTAAAGCACAAAGGTAGAGAATCACACTAGATCAATCAATCATCTATTTCAACCCCTGTGATTTCATCTTCTACTTGACATTCAAGAGAACTGAAGGGCTAAACCCCTGGATATAAAACATATTTTTTATCATATATGATTTCCTCATCTAATTGGTGAGAGAGTTCTCTTCTCCTCTGATTATCAACTAGGATATGATCCAGATTCCCTTTTGCAATCTGAAAAGAATTGAAACGTAAGGGTAAAGACTCAAGATGTATTGGTTCTTCCTCTATTTTAGATTCCGTGCTTTCAAGAAGACTCGGGGGGAGAACTTCTGGATCTGAAAAGGGTTTTGTATCATCCCTCTCCTTCTTGACCGATTCATTGGAGCATTCCTACTCCTTCCTATCTACAACTTGTGTGTAATTGTCTCTTAAGAGTGAGGCAAAAGATAGAGGAAGGAATTTTGTACTTACTTGAAAATCTCCTACATTTTCCTCTTTGCAACCTTTCTCAGCATGCAAAGTTTTATTGTCATCTTTTCATTGTGACCACTGAGTTTGTTCATCCCAAGAACATAGTTCTGGCTACTTCGGATAATCAGCCTCAACCTCGGCCTTGTAGTCTTCTTCTTGATAATGATATTCGAGATAGGTACCTCTGTATGCAAGGTCATCTATCATGTACATTGTTGTTGAGGATTTACCTACCTCCTTCTGATTTTGGACTTCATCTTTGGCTGTGTTGTGGATAGAGTACATGAAACAATAATTTTCTGTTTTAGGGTGTCCAGGATGGGCTACAAACTGCTTGGGTACATTGGTGTTTTTCTCTTCTGGAACTAATGGAATGTGAGGTATCTGAACAACAAGTTCCTCTTTCCTGCTAATCATATGCATCATTTCGTTGACTATGTTTGTAAACATATTTAACTTTATTTTTGAAAATATCAATCACTCTCTTTCTATTTTATCATTCTCCACAACCTTTAAATTTTCCTCTCTGTGCATTAGGTTGGCTTCCACATCAACTGCCATATTTTTCATTTTTTCTAGGGTTGCAGGGTCCCTTTCTCTTAATTGGAATTCCATCTCTAGATCAAAGGCATTTGGGTAGTGCAAGAAAGCCCATCCCGGGGGTGGCTTTATCTTAGCAGGTATTGAATGGTATACCTTATTGAAATTGGATGAAAAATGTTGTATTGTCTCCCCAGGATGTATTTTTAAATGGTTATAATATTCTATGATGAGAAAAAAATTTCCCACGACCACCCATCTATCTAGGAAAACTTGAGTGAATTGATGAAAATTGCTAATGCTTGCAGCTGGAAGATCTTTAAACCAACTTTTAACTTTTCCTTGGAACGATAGGGAAATTTTTTTTATATGCACATCATCTTCTCCCACCTCAAACAGATCAAGGAAATCATCAAGATTTTTAATTTTCTTTTCAGCAGTGATCTTTGCATTTTCTCCATCAAAACCAGGTAGATTATTGATAAAATTTACAGGGAGGTCATGTAGGATAGGAGGCAAAACCAGAGGCTTGTATCTATCAAGGAATTTTACAGGTATAGGCAGTAAAGCAGGAGGCTTATAACCATTTGGAGCTTTCACAAGAGTAGGAGATGAAGTTCAAGGCTCATGTGCCACTGGGTTTTCTACAAGTGCATGAGGGATATGCACAGGTGGAAAAGTATGTACATGGTCTACAATTTGGGGCTTAGGTTTTTGAGGCTCATCAAACCTCCAATGATCAATGTAAATCTTAACAGTGTACTCTTGATCAGGCTTAAAGTAGGATAGAATATAGTTACAGATAAAAACAATAGTTTCTTGAATCCAATTTGGGCTTGAATACTTTCTCCTTCTAGGTTGACTGGTCATGTTTTAGATCCTTCCTCTAGTGGAGTCTTTGAATGGACCTGGTATGAATTGGAGTTGCCAGGTGGATGATTTCAAATTTCTTGTGGCTGGTTGTCATCCACCATTAACAACCAGATACCAATCTTGGCTAATACTTGAATCTTCTAATTTTGACTGGAGTTACAATAGCATAAAATGGAAAAGTGGTGGCCATGCAAAGCTTGATACAAACATCACTGAAAACAACCACCTCTAGAACTAATTCTGGGCAACTTTTCGTAGACCTAATTGCTTCAATGGCTCCTCAAAAGATCAAACAGTAAGGTTTTGGGGTGGCTGTGATGGTTTCGAAGAGGTAACCAATGGAGGCTCTGACGTCTAGCTTTGTTTTACAGAAAACCTTCGTTGGGTAATCAAATCTTGTGTAGTGCTAACTGCTTTCATTTATTGATGTTGGTGTTGATGCATTTTGCTACTCCTTCAGTCTCTGCTGTTATAACCACAACAAGTCGGCTTGAAACTCCTTTTTTTTCCCGACTCGACCTGTGGTGTATTTTTTGCTACCTGAGCTCTTCTGGTCTTGTTTCACCATATTTCTTCGTAGAACGAGTTTCAAACCTCATATGCCCAGTTGTGGAGGGATGGTGGTTAGCAGATGGGGTTGTATGATGGAAGACGTGGCATAATGGCATTTGGTAATGACCATACAATGGCAACGGATGGTGGAAACAACTTTCGGAGGGGGTTTGAAGTGGTAAGTGGTGTTTGGAGAGGAGGGTGTGCAATATCCCTATGCGTGACACGTATCCAGACGGGTGGTATCGGATACCACCCATTTCGGATGCCCCCCCCCCCCCCCCCCCCTTATGATAAAGTTCGAATGCTGCGAGGAGGCCGAAACTGGATAAGGGCCATTAGATGTAGGGAGAGGAGTGGAGAGGGAGGAATGGTGGAGGGAGATTAGAGGTGGAACAACATAGCACACAGGTGGCACCTGGGTTGACCCTTTTGTACCTGAGTCCTTGCGTTTAACCCCTATTTCAAAGAAAAACAACGAAAAACTCATTTTCTCGGATTTGAAAACCTTTAGATTTCATCTTTGAGCCACATCGTATCCGTGCTAATCATGGCACATTGCACCTCACAGTTTTAACACTTTACCTTCACACTTGTCTTTTAACATTTTCGATTTGCGATTGCGATCGGGTCCCACTGCACCGCACATCGCATTTCAACGGTTATAACATTTACCTTTGTGTGTAACTCTTAAAACTTGCGATGTGTGGAACATCGATCAGGGCCACATCACCTTGCCATGCCATCTCCACATCGCTGCCATGTCACTGCCATGTCACTGCTATGTCACTACCACATCACTGCCACGTCACTGCCACATCACTACAACATCACTGCCACGTCACCCGCATTGCACTTTGGCAATTTGCGATTGGGTTGCATGGCAAGTTGAAACTTTTAACTTGCGAGCGCTTATAGGTAAGTTCTAAATGTTGCAAAGTGCAATCTAGTCGCATCGCAAGTTGAAACTTTTAACTTGTGGGAGCTTACAGGTAAGTTCTAAATGTTGTGAAGTACAGTCGTGTTGCATCACAAATTGAAACTTTTAACTTGCGGGTGCTTATAGGTAAGTTCTAAATGTTGCAAACAACGAAATGCGACACGCTAAATGTTGGAAAGTGTGGAAAGGCGGAAGGTAAGGAAACTATGAAATTAAAAGTTTTATATGTGTTTCGGGAAATGTTACCCTAAAGGTCTTGGGTTGATGAACCTTCATTGATCAGGGGCATATCATTACAAGAAGGACTCACTTAACCAAATTTTGTGCTAATAACTAGAAACTACAGGTTGCAAACCTTACCCGGATATCCCTCGGTTGAAGTAGATCCTGCAGGGTGCAAACCCCCTGCAACTCTTTGTGCTCCAAAATCTATAAACCAGCAAAGAATGAACACAAAATCCTAGTTGTAAAGCATATAAATGTTCTAGATGTTAGTGAAAAGCATGCATAATATCATAAAAACAATATTAAATAAACAAGTTACGATAATTACACATGTATAAAAGATGATTGACATGTAAGCATCGGGAACAAGCTGGCTCTTCTATTATTAATGACATGTAAAGTAAACAAACGTGGAGAGATAACCTGAAATCTGCCATGGCCTTCCAGCATACCTTCCTCTAGATCTGTCCAGCCCTAGCCTCTCAAGATTTCTTCCAAGATGAGTGCACAATGGATGCCACATAGGATGGTGAGCATCTCACGGAAACAAGGGTTTCCTGAATATATATAGGAAGTGCAGGAGGCACGGGAATATAATCAGACATGGATAGTGCTCCAACAGTGTATAATATATATATTTCTTTCTCTCTTCCCCCCTTAGGCCATTCCCTTAAGGGGCTTTTATAGTCCCTCAAATTAGTTTTTGCAGTTGGGAATAGTTAGGCCACGGGCTGGGATGGTTAAGTTACTGGAATAACCATAAACCTCGCCTCTAAAATAGGGAATATATATATATTTTTAATGTTTAAAAAGGCATACACGGTTCTCTATGTATGGAATTGCATATATACATGGAAAATTCTGAGTAGAGTCACATATAGGTTTTAAGAAATAGTTTTTTTGATAAATATGTCCAAGTTTGAAGGGAAGGGTTGCCCAAGGCCAATGCATAAGTCATCAAGTATATGATGGTGATAAATGATGATATAATAGATGCCCCCTAATATATGAGGTTAGAAGGGGTACATGATGGCCGAAATGTATTATGTGCTTAGAGAGAACCTTACGAGGACTAGAGAGGACTTCACTAAATTTCAGCCTGCCAAAAAACTAGTGAGAGAGATTAGATAGATAGCTCATGTCTAAGGTGGGCATACCCATGCTTAGTGATAGAAAATCATGTCCTCATATGAAGTATAGAGCGGATCCAATATGTATACAAGTATAGCTGAAATTTAATGTACATAGTGAATCATATGATCATTGTCGGGAAGTACAAGTCAAAATCAGGTCCAAGTATCACATATAGAAGACTGATCAATGATGCTGCAATAGATATCTGATCACAAAAGTCACAACTGAATCTCCAAGTACTAAACAATAAGTGGTGGAACAAATGGTACAACACGCAACTCGGGCGCCAACATATAAGATGCTGTTGTGATGAAAATGCAACATATAAGGGTGGATGGTGTCATTGGAAGAAAATTGAAGGAGCTGTCAAAGTGAACCAAAGCATGTTGATGCAAACCCAAGGTCTTCACCGATCACCATTGCACAATTCTACACAATGGGAATAAATGAGCTGAAGTCTACCATATGAGAAATCATTTGATTACCATTCATTGATGTATATCATTAACAAACGTGAGAAAAACCACCGATAATGATAATGAGCATCAAGGTGCCCTAGTACAATCTAGCAAGTGTGAATAAATGAGTTGAAGTTGAACACTTGAAAGAATCTACCAATCAGGAGGCAATAATGTATCCTCACTGTCAATAGCGAAGAGTCTGCCACTGATGACTGTAAACCCTAAGGTACTGACAAAAGGACTCTAGACCTTTTTCCCAGAGCAATGAGTCAGAGTTGATGGGAAAATATCTGCTAGAAGGAAATAATTAAGACATCCTACATCAGTCCAATGCAAGTGTAACCTGCAGGCCAAGATTTGGAAGAATCAGATGAAGTAGAGTGAAGTAACCAACCCGAAGTACGCTTTCGTCATGCACAAGATGAAGCTAGCGCACGACAGAAACCCTCTGAACCAACCAATAATGAAAGCTGACAAAGAGGTGAGATATCCACCGATAGGATCAAATGGAAATCAAGGTACTGCATGAATCCTAGGTGTGATAATTTAAGTTGATGTCGAATGCAAGGGAAACCACTCAATCAAAGACCCATGATGATGATCAAATGCTGAGCACAAGGTCACCTATCAATGATGTAAATAGGGCCAGGGTGTGGCTCTAGGTTTACTCTCAGAGCAATATGTTATAGTCGATAAGAGACAAACCCAACAGCAAGAAGTCAGTGGAGACCTTCTCAAACCAACACAAGAAAAGGACCAAACATCTGATGTGATAGAACAAGATAGTGACAAGATCGGGAAGTTCAACTGAAAAATGAGTCAAGAGACACTGCAAAAATGCCAACTTAGGTTAACTTCCCTTGAACAAAAGCATGACTCATGTTGACTATGGTAGCAAATGATACCTTTGTATAAGTTTGTCATGCAGGAGGCATAAAAAAACCCTCCATATGATTGGAAGAGATAACCAACTGCAGGAGAACTGACTCATGAAACAAGGTTATGGCTTCTCCTAAGTCAAAAACTAAAACCATCCCAAATGGTGGAAATACTTAGCTTTTTTGTGCTTTGTTCAAGGGTGACACAACTAACACTGTAGTTGCCATAAAATATGGAAGTAATATCCCGTTCCCTCTCTTTTTCAAATATTTAATTTTTTTGTTTTTTTCATATTTAAATCCTGAAAAATAATAGGGGAATGCTATAGTACAATGGATAGAATGAGTGTTGTGAAACATATGCACTAGTTCTCGGGATAAGAACAATCCTATGCTCAATGCAAGGTGGCAAAAACTAGTAAGTGACGCTCAGAGGAATGTTCCTTCCATGGGTAAAGGTGTAAAATCGCAGAAGCTAAGTGATTTCATGGTTAACTTGTATAGAAGGGCATGTTCAAAAGATGGCTTAAACATGAGTCCAAATGAAGCTGGCTAAAGGCCAAGATAAACAAGTAGTCAATACGCAATGCAGTAACAACTTGACAACATAAGGGAGCCTCTAGGGTAAATGGCCAGAAAAATGATAGTGAAGAAGAAGAAGAATGAAGCTTCAATGCATAAGACATGGCGGGACTAAAGAGGTCTCTTGAGCCTACATAAGTTGCAGCATGGGCGACAAATTATAGGGAGGAACTAACTGGGAAGCCCATGTAAAGGAAGGCTCTATCACCAAGTCATGGTTAAAAAATCAACGAGTACAATGGGTTAAGTACTCATGACATGATGGGATTGACCCTATGGAAAGTGATCAGAATGGAGGCTAGCTATGCAAAGATGCAACAGAAAGTGAATTCCCTAACCTATATGCCATTTTGAAATCAAATACTTGACATGACAGGTCAACGATCATGGATCTGAAGGGAAACTAGGACAATCTCGAATTTAGCGAAATGTACCTGAAAAAATACCTTGCCCAACACTTACAAGCCAAACAGTTACAACCTTAGTCAAATTAAAAAAATAATCACAAAGGAAATTTGCAAAAAAATTTCAAATTTCGAGCATAAATACGCCATTTGAATCACATTTGGATCATTTTCACATTGCAGAAGTGGAGAAGGAGATTTTGGGGGAAAAATTCTTTTTCTCGAATATGGAGCAATCAACCATCAAATTGCGCCAAATCAGTCAATTAAGATCTAAAATCATTTTTTTCATCAATTTCATTCCTGTTTAAGGCAAAATTTTGGAAATTTGACCGTAGAAAAGATATATTTTGTTGAAACCCTCTACACATACATGGGTTTGTGTGGACAAACCTGCATATCATACGCGACTATGTACAAACGAGGTCCCGTATGCACAGAGAAAAATTTAAAACTTGAATCTAATCATTCATTTAATGATTTTTCCTAGGATGTCCATCAGCTAGAGAGATCGTGAGCATAGTGCAATTGACAATGAGGTGATGGAGGATCAAATTTCCTTAGTTATTCTTTGAAATTGTGGATTGCTCAAGTTTTTCAAAATGGCCAATATGGAAAGCAATGTTTGGTTGCTTCAAATGTTGGTAGATCATTGGGAGCCAGAAGAATATTGTTTCATAATTGATCATATGCCACTACGCAAAGAAGTGGAAGATATATATTTCATTACTGGACTCTCTCGGAGAGGATACCTAGTAGACTTGCACGGAAAACCTGTGGGAGGGCTTACCATAGAAGATTATGTCCAAGTATATTGCGTAGACAATGCACAGAAAGTAGGAACTCAAATTCCTATCAGAGACTTGAAGGATTTATTCATGAAGATCCTTCTCTTTACCATTGGCAGAGTAGCAGGGTCTACTTCTCTGCATCAGGCTTCACGGACACAAATGAGCATAGTTGTGGATTGCCTGATTCATCTCTATGATTAGTGCACAGCCTTGCTAAGAAACATGAAAAAACAATTGACTTCAATCTGGAAATCAAAGACTAAACATTTTGGATACGGTACAATCTTGCTGACATTCTTCTTTGAGAGGGTCCTAGGCCTTCAGCCTAAGGTCATCTCAACCATCAACAACCTGAGAGATCCAAGGATAGCTCGATGGGAAGATCTAATGAAGAGATTAGGGGGAAGTGAAGTTCCCGAACCAATTGGGATGATGAGTTCTTCCAATGGTGGGAAGAACAAGTTATCGCACTAGAAGATTATCCCTATATTGGGATGGACTTTCATGTAGATCCAGATCTAGTCCTGCCACCCAGTGCAGCATGGGGCGCAATTAGTGAGATTGCAATTTTTTATTTTTGATTATATCATTTTTTTTATATTTTCAATGTATAGAAATGAAAAAATGTTTTTGATTGGACTAAATGACTTACAAAATTATGACGATCATGATGCAGACATGGGACCAGTCAGGCCGGAGGGATACCTAAGGCACAAGCGTCGCAGAGGTGAGGTAGATGCTGAAGACCCTTGTAGGATACTCCATGCAGTAAAGAGGAACTTGGAGAGATTGACTCGCTAAGTGCCTATGGCCGCTATCAAGAACCTACCAGAGGCTATCTAGATACGGGTGGTAGGAGTACCACGAGACTAGGTGCGGTTATTCTACCGTGTAGCAACTGCCATTATGTTCTATAGGAACACAATTTTTGGGCAGGGACCTCAGGAGTAGATTATAGATATGATCAGATGACTGTAATATTTTTTGATGATAGGCATGATCAGGCATAAGCCCTAATTTTGTAGGACAGGATGGTCTAGATTTTGTATACTTTGAACACTCTGACTACACACACACACACACACACATATATATACAACGATTTATATGATGTGATGACTCAAATGTATGATTAATGAATGATGTATTTGATATATTTTTAAAGTATTGAATGATTAATATGCCAATCAAGTGCTTGATTAGCTAATAAGTCTTCCATCGAATTGTCGGCTCGAGGAATATGAATGAATGTTATAAATTGAAATGATATTTGTAACAAAATTACCCTAAAAAATAATTGATGTAAAAATGGGTCTCAGACCCGATATTTGTTGTTCAATTGTGAAACCACCAGCTGCGAATCCAAGAAAACTACTAACAAATCAACACCCAAAGATATTGCCTCCGAGACTAGGTTGACCACTGCAGTGTATTCTGCTATGTTGTTCGAAGCAGGACCAATGTAGACACCTCTTGAAACTAACAACTGAATGGATGGATAATGGAGTACCCAAGCCGTGGAAGCCAAGTTTCGGATATGTCTACTAGCACCATCGGAGAAACCAAAGTGACTCATGTCATCCAATATTACTTGCCAAAGCAGATCAAATTAACCAAAATCACACCAAAAATTGAACACTCAGATATGTACAAAAAACAAAAGTATATACAACAAAGCAAGATGCTAGGCCAAAGCCTAGGCATAGTACTTTTTTAGATAGAGCCCCTTTCTGGGCACCGACAACTCATTTCCATCAAATTCAACCAAGGCATAGGCTCCTTTCTTCAGTACCTTTTTAACGATAAAGGGGCCATACCACATAGATTTGAACTTGCCTGCAACCAAAGAATCCTTCTCTTGGGCATAAACCAAGACAAGGTCACCTTCAGAGAAAACCCTAGGTTCGACTGCCTTATCGTACTAAAACTTTACCCGTTTCTTATGTGCCTCATTCATTGTAGCTGCATCTCAACGCTGCTCATTGAGATGTTCTAAGTGAAGAAGGTGTTCTTCGATACTTGAAGTCTCAGGAAGAAGCTCAAAAAATAACTTAAGAGAGGGAATTTCACATTCAATCGGAAATATAGATTCCATCCCATAAGCTAGTTGAAACGGAGTAAAACCGGTTGCAGTTTTGACTGACATCCGGTATGCCCAAAGCGCAAGATGCAGCATAATATGCCAATTGGATCTGGATTTATCAATCATCCGTTGAAGAATTGTCTTCAAGGATTTGTTCTCAGCTTCAAATTTCCCATTGGCTTGAGGATAATAAGGAGATGAATGCTCCTACCGGAAACCTAATTTCAGAGCCAATTCAACCATCATGCTATTCTGAAAGTGATAGCCATGGTTAGTGACAATATCTTTGGGAATACCAAAATGAGAAATGACTTGATTGAAGAGGAAAAGAGTTGTTGTATCATCGTCATTGCCAAAAGTAGGCATAGCCTCAACCCACTTCGTGAGGTAGTCTATGGCTACAATAATGTACTTGTGACCTTTAGCCGAAGGCGGGTTACAAGTAGTATAATCAATACCCCACTTTGTAAAGGGCCGAAAGTGACGACTGGAAAGAGCATAGCTAGATGAGCACGCATCTTTTGAGTATAAACCTGACATGGATGACATATTTTCACTGATTCCATACAATATTTGAAAATCGAAGGCCAAAAGTATCTTGCACGCAATATTTTTTGGGCTGTAGCAAGCCTAGATAAATGACCACCACAAGCTCCACTACGGAAATCATTCAGCACAACCTCAGCTTATTCGAGAGTTAAGCAATGTCTAAGGATCGAATCGACCCTGTGGCGATATAAATTGTTACCAATTATCAAATAAATTTTGGCTAAGTGACGTAAATTTATGTGCTCATCTTTCGAAAAAGTCGAGGGAAACTTCGCAATCTGGAGATATACTATGAGATCCCCATACCAAGGATCCTGTGAAGAGATGAGAAAAATATGTTCATCGGGAAATGACTCGTCATAAAAAATCTCTTCTCCATAGCGCAAGTCAGAAATTAATTCCACAAAAACTAATGATTTCTTGGACTTGGCAGACATAAACTCAAGATCAAATTCCTGCAAAATCACAATCCATCGATTGTATTTGTCCCCATTCACTTGCCTACTGAGAACAAAATGAAATGATTGAATGCATCCAAAACACAAGTTTTGTGAAGAAGAATGTAATGTCTGAGTCGCTGCACAACATGAACAACTGCTAAAGCAAGTTTCTCTATCAGAGAATACCAGAGTTCAAGACCTACCAAGCCTCGACTAAGGTAGTATATAACATGCTCGGAAAGAGCATCATATTCCTGAACTGGAACCATACCAATGGTGGATTCTATTGCCACAAGATACAAGAGGAAATCCCTGTTATAATCGGGTGGACTCAGTAAAGGAGCAGAGGTCAATGATTTTTTCAAAGCATCGAATAGGTGTTGAGCAAAGTCATCCCAAAAGAATGGGACTCCTTTCTTTAATAATCTCATAAATACCTTTGTAATCTCGGCATAATTTACGATAAATATTTGCATGAAATTAGCTTTTTCTTGCAGACTTTGAAGTTAACGAATTGAAGGTGGGGGAGGCAACTGAGTATTGCCTCAACCTTGAAGGGATCTATGTTGGAACAGGGTCTCCTACGAACTGTGAAACTGGTCCAATTTTGAATACTTTTGATTATATTTAGTCTAGCGTGGGGGTTTTGGGGTGAGTCAAAGCCCCGAAAGCATTGTAATGGGCAAAAGGGTAAACCAGCGGTCCGAAAACCATAGTTTGTGGACCATAGGAAAGTTTAGGCTAGAGTATTATAAATAGAGGAACATTTTGTATTGTAAGGTAGGCAATGAAGAGCTATTGATGTGAACTGTGGTTTAAGATATCTGTTTGGGTTTTTGGGGAAAGGACTCCTGCTAGCTGTGTGTGTGGAGATCTAGAGTCTAGCTGGGTGCAGACCCTGCTATTGTGTGCGCAGGCTGGGATGGGTATTGTAAGAAGGAATTGATGAATAAGAAAGGTTTCTTGAGAATTGAATCTATGTGTACTGTTTGTGCGAATCATTGGTAATTACTGCATTATGTGCATTCTGTATTCAAGCTGCGAAAGATCTGTGTAAGTGTGTTTGATGTATTTGG
Organism: Pinus albicaulis; assembly: GCA_034641835.2. Lineage (NCBI taxonomy): Eukaryota > Viridiplantae > Streptophyta > Pinopsida > Pinales > Pinaceae > Pinus > Pinus albicaulis. Next base: position 1,000,907,389 of record CM076570.1, read on the forward strand.
ATTTGTTCTGTTATGTTTTATGTAATATTGTGCTACTATCATAGAAGTAGATAATTATATATCTAGCGCACGTGGATGCGAAAAGAGACTTATCGACCCTGCATAGAAAGAGGTGATCTGGGTATCACAGGGGCGAACACAGCTCTGCTCGCCTTACCTATCATTTCTCAGGGTGTGGAAACCTAGTTCCAGCACCCACCCATACTACTTCAGGTGAGACTTTGACTTACTCAAGCAGGTCACTGTCGAAAGGACCTAGGGGTTTGTTGGCAAACCTTGAACTCCAAACCTGGGTTAGGACCCCTCGAGCCAACAAATGGTTCCGTTGCTGGGACCTAGAGCATTTTGAGAAAGGGATCGGGTAATGAGAAGAGAGTATTGGAAGCCTGAAAGGAAGGAAATTGAGGAGTGGTTCGAAAAGCAGATCCACGAATTTGTGGTAAAAGAAAATTGCAGCGAGAAGTTAATGGTGGAAAGGTGGAAAAATAGGTACATTCTTATAGAAAGCTACGAAATATTCTTTGTAAGATTTGCAATTGAGCTTTAAGAGTGGCTGGCTAGGCTCGTAGAATTCCATAAGTGTTGGAAGGATGAGTGAGTCACTCAGTGGACCCCAGAGCTAATCCAACAGTTAGAGAGGACTGATAATACTATCACACACACAGTAGATCACTGGGTGGATAGTGTGCTAGGAGGATTTGTGACAGAAATTGCCATTGATCAGTTTGTCTCCTGCTTTGAGGCCAAATGAAGATTCTTTAAAGGGTTCCGGGGCAAATTTCTGAAGACATTACTGTTGCTGATTAAGATATTATTGTGCGAAAAGAGAATTATGTGTAGTCATACCAACTGAATGACCTCAAATCTAGACGAGAGCACGATGCGTGGTGGTAAATACTATTGGACCAACCTCGACGGGGGGAGATCCGCCTATAACCTTTTTCAAGAACTGGCTGTGTCAGACCCCTCGGCTACACCGCCGCCCAAGTTGCACAAAGGTAAGAACTCACCACCACCACCCTCGTCGGACAATGATATGGCTGCGCACTTGAGACTACCTACTTCAAGGGGTTAGGGGATGAGGATATGGACTGATTTTGGTTTGTTGCAGACTCCATCTGGACTGCGCAAAATGTGACAAACGATACGGTGAAGAGGGCGCATATGTCCCTTGTTAGGACCTCACAATGTACCATTTTTACCATACATATTGACACCACCTTACCCTTTATAACTATATTTAAAAAGGGTTGCATTATCATTTTCATCCATTTTATCCAAAGGTATATGAAATCCTTCTCTTTACTATATATTTGTCATTTACATATAATTCCACATTACTCTTATATTTCATCATTAATCGAAGGTAGATTGTTGCTAACACAAGTCTAAAAGATCGCGGATAATTTATGATAAGGAACGTCTTTGTCTTTGAAACAATCGACCGTTGCGAAACGATCGACCTAAGATTCTTTGAAATAGTCGGCGAGCACGTAAATTCGTTGTCACTACTCATGATTTGCGATTTATGGGAAAGTATTTTGGGAAAAATGGCAACAAGACGAAGACAAGCAAGGAAGTGGTTACACGGATTGTTTGCGAAGCTAGCACTTTTATTGTATTTGTTGTAACAATATTTTTCTGTGGAAGAATAGAAGGACCTGTTTTAAGATAGAAGAATAGATTTGGATAAATATAGATTTGCATCTTATATAAACGCAATAGATGTCTCCTCTTTAAAAAGAGGAGACATCATCATTAGAAGGGGAGTTAGAGACTACGGGAGAAACATTATTTTGAGCGGAAAGGAGCAAGACTCCATTGTAATGTATAATTCCTTTTTGACGGATGAATAAAGGTTTCTTTTGAGCGCCTCAATTTAACTCTTTCCCTGAGGAATCTTGTGAGAAGGAAAGGGCCACCGCCTTCGTCCACCAGAGATTCACCCCGATACTCTGTAGTTTGTTGAATTTCTTTTTTCTCATATTCGCACCTTAGTTTCTTTCATTTTGCGGAATCTTATTTGCATAATTGTAGTTCTTTGTGATACATTTTTTCTTTAACGAGCTGCATGAGTTTGGTAACATTCATTCTTAAAGAAGCCAAGAGATATTTTCTGTTATCTGTTTGAATGTATGATTGATGTTGGGAAACGAGTCTTTGAGATTCTGTGCAAAGGAATAGGGTCCTGGTCCCCATTGGTTGACTCCCTTTTTTCTGTGGTGTGATTAGTATTGAAGCAGATGCTGAGGTTCTGTTCATGGGAATAGGGTCCTGTTTTCTTGAACATCTTTTCTAGGTGTGATTGGTATTAGAACCTTGGTCTTTAAGTTCTTATTTGGAGGAATAGGAGTCCTGTCCCTTATTTATAGTTGATTGGTTTCCTTTCACTGCGGGGTGATTTCCTTTCATTATCTTTTCTTGATTCTTGAAAGACTACAATAGAGGAATTGCTTCTCTTTATTAACACAAGTAGACTTGACTTTGTTAAAGCGAGGTGTGAATAGTTAGATTTGTATGATTGATAATTGTGTGACTTTTACTACAACATTATCTTACTTTTGGAATTGAGCATATCCAGTGCATGATTGTCTTTGGAATAAACGAGACCTTCACGAGACAAGAAATTTATGTGGAGCTTGGTGCTAAAACAATTAAAGTGACCAACATTTAATGACATTGCCGGGGAAGAAATTATAGATTTCAAAAGCATTAATATTTTCTTTCTAGATGTGCGAATTGTATGAGGAGCGTGGAACCCGAGAAGAAAACTAATCCTACGGTGGCAAGGGCAAAGGAAGGGGAGGAAGAAAGACTTTCATTGACGAGATTTATCAAAGGTGAATCATCACGGAAGATTAAGTTCTCGAAGACCAAAACTTGACACTCCCCTCGTCGGATTACAAAGCAGAGGAGGAAGTCGTGGGCCTTGAAAACATAGAGGAGCCGGTAACGGATATTAAAGGACCGACGATCGGTCTTTGAAGAGTCGGAAGAAAGTGCTAGCAAATCAATAGAGCATGTTGAGGAACTAATAGATAGTGTTGGACGGCCGGTGGAAAACATTGAGGAGCCGGTAGAAGATCTTGAGGATCGAAAACAGGAGTACGATGGGAAGCGTAATGGAAGGAAAAAACGAAGAATTCTTTGGTGGAGGGGACGTGTAGATCCACGAGAAGGAGAAGGAAGGGGATGAAAATTCTCTCTCTACCTTGGGATTTCTATCGGTGATCTCCCTAGAGGAACAACTCCTATGAAGAATATTCCATTGTCGACTTTACTAACTTCATGGTTTATCTCTACCGAAGATCGAGATGAATTTGTTTTTGAATTTGATATATTATGCGAAGTTATGATTATGTTACTAATGCTCAAAAGTTAGGCACAAAAGCAACATTAAAAGGAATTTCTTTGAGATGGTTCATGAGCCTTGGAAGTCGAGGAGTAATCACAACATGGGAACGGATGGAAACGAAATTTACTAACCCAAATATCAAGACTATTGTCGGACGAGAGAAAAGAGGACGAACTATTCAATATGGCACAAAATCGGACGAGAATGCGGAGGACTATGTAGAAGAGCTGAGTATAATCTATAGAGATGCAGTCATCCGAATATAAGTAAGGAAATTCGCAAAACAATATTACTTAGAGGATTAAGGGATGATATTTGTTTAGACATGTTAAACATGCTTGTGAGGAGATATATCTAAAGAATCATATGATGAAGATTGTTGAACTTTGTAAAAGATGTTAAGGGGAGGCTGAAACAGAGTAAGTAATAGAGATCCCACCTATTCAGAGTGCGATAAACGATGAGAGACAACAAGAGCTGAAATAGGTAATTTACTTGAAGAATTTAAAACTAAGATGTTAAGTTCACATGCAAATTGACACCTTGCGAAAGGGTTAAAAGAAGCGGTCGAAGCGAAGTAGCTCGTGTCTTTTGCCGAAGTGCGAGAGACAAACATCCACTAAGGGAATGCCCATTGGAAAAAATGCCAATGCACCCTTTGTGAGAAGATCCATGAAACACAACAATGTCCCTCTCTACCGGGGAATAAGGCGACCTTGCGGCCAACGGAAGAAAGAAGGTAGGCAGGTTTGCTAACACAAAGACGATGGAAACCAAAAGGACAAGGTATGAATTCTAGTATGCCATTTAATCGTTGGAATAATTATTTTGCTTTCGGTCGGACAAATTACCTCCCTTTAATCAAATGCAATACCCACCCTTTAATCGAGATGAACTTCCCACCCATGCAACGATCAAACCCTCCTTTGATCACCGCCATGTGGACTCCTTGGCTTTACAATGACCATCTTCTCTTAATCCTTGGAATTCAAATTGGAGAAGCCAACAACTCTCATATCCGAATCAATTTCCTCAATTTTGACAACCACTTCCTCTGCCATCAAATTCTCCAACAAATAATCAAATGAGACCCCCGGCTTCTGTGCAACCAAATCCCTATTGATAATAAAAGTTTTGCAAGTCATTGATATTCGGGGAGATATTCCTATATTTCCTACTATGCAATGTAATGATATTCATTTGAGATCCGGGGAAAATAGTAGAACCTATTATTGATGACATAACCTCTTCTGATTCGATAAAAGAGGAAACTAAGAAATATAAGAAAACACAACCACCCTCTAACAAGGGTATTGAAATAACAAAACCACCATTCCCCGAGTGTTTAGTTTTAACTAGAACGCACCTGAAACACCTGCTTTTAATCTTTTAAGAGAATTGCAAAACTTGTATTAAAATTCCACTTTTACGGACGCGAGAGATGTACCAATTTATTCCCGAACCATAAGGGACATTTGTGTTAAGAAACCTGGTAGGAAAACTAAAGATCCCCTTACGGTTCATGTGATGGGTGACTTATTTGCATTAATGTGGAAAAGCCTCTGTGAAATATGGTGACCCGACCATCCTACGAAGTGACGAGTTCAAATTGGTAAACAATGATTATCAAGTTACGGTAGATCTAGGTCTTGCAATAAACATTATGACTCTTGAAACTTCACGGTTGTTACGAATTTGAATAACAAAATCGAGAGATACACCAACTATCCTAGAGTTAGGCCCGGCCGTTCTACAATTAAACCGGAAGATTTGTGAAGATCTAGTTATCTCGATTGAATCCTGGAATTACCCGGCTGATTTTGTCCTATTACAAACTAAAATAAATCTAGGAGGACATCCTTTAGTGCAGGAGGCCATGGGTGACCACCGATCGATGCCTTTATCGATTCTCGAATGCGAGTTCAGCAATTTCTAATGGTTATGAAACCAAAACGGCTTAATCTTTATCCTCATGCTACACCCATAATTAATAATGAAAGATTCTATGTGGATGGATTATGATGATAATGCTATTCATCCCATTTTAACTATCGGACAAGCCTTAACTCTTAAAGACAATACGATGAAAATAATTAATAATTTTATTTACGAACCTTCATATAATTTATGAAACACACAATCAATTGAGCGCAATTTTGAAACGGATACCCGGAAAAGATTGAATCGAGATTTATCTCGGACATTAACCACCATACGCATCTAAAAGCACAATAGTTGAAATCGAACCTGGCAAGACATTAAACATAAATCGTGATCTAACGATTTGCTAAAACACAACGATTAATGAAGTTATTACGTGAAAATAAGGAAGCACTTGCAGGATTACACGGATGAAAGGGACTCTTACGAATTATGTACTCACCGAATTTATATTAAAGAAGGATGCGAGCCGATACATCGACTGAGCAAGAATGAACCCTAATTTAAGGGAAATTGTTAAAGAAGAACTTTAGAAATTGCTTAATGCAAGATTTATATACCCCATATACGACGGTGAATGGGTTTCCCCATTGGTAATTGTCCCTAAGAAAAACGGGAAATGGAGAGTGTGTGTTGATTACGAGCCTTAAACAAAGCTACTCAAAAGGATCGCTTTCCTTTCATTGATCGGTGGATAGTCTGTCGGGGAAGGTATTTTCCTTTCTAGATGGATTCGGTGGGTATAACCAAATTAGAATTGCACCCCAGACCGAGGACAAGACCACTTTCACCGAGTCCTTGGGGAACTTTTGCTTATAGAGTTCTTCCATTTGGGCTGTCTGATACCGGTAACTTTTCGGAAGGGTTGTTATAGGAATATTTTACGATATCTTTGAATGAATCTATGGAAATATTTATGGATGATTTTACTCCTTATGGTGTGTCTTTTAGTACATTACAAAATCTTGAGAAGGTACTTAAACGTTGTATACAAGCTCACCTCTCCCCTAAGAACGAAAAATGTCATATGATGATGAGTGAAGGAGTAGTGCTTGGACATTTTATTTCATCTCAAGGTATTCGAGTAGACCCATCTAAAATATTGGTCCTTCAGAATCCTTTTGTTCCTAAAACACAAGGCGATGTGAGAAGTTTTCTAGGACATGCTAGATATTACGAAGTTGTTAAAGATTTTTCTAAGATAGCTTCTCCACTATTTGTGTTGCTTATGAAAAATGCTGAATTTAAGTGGACTAATTCTTGTCGAGAAAACGCGCCAGAACTCAAGCATCGGTTATCTATCGCTTCTATTTTGAGGGGACACGATTGGGCCCTCCTTTTCATATATCTTGATGCTTTAGACACGCAATTAGATTTGTCTTGGGACAAGAGGAGAATCATCTTCCTTATGCTATCTACTTTATCGGTAAGAACATGACCCCTGTGACTTAATTATATAATTACCGAAAAGAGTTTAACACGGTAATTTATGCCATTAATAAATTTCGACATTATATCACTTAGTTATTCTACTTTTGTCCCTGCTTGATCCCTCGACCATTAAGTATTTAATGAACAAATCTGTCACAAATGTAGTTACCCGAGATGGCTATTCTTGCGGGGAGTTTGATATTACAGTGATCGGCTTTTGGTAAAGAAAATGTGGTGGTTGATTTCCTTTCACGGTTAAGCGATAATAATATTCTGTAGATGATTCCTTTACGATGAGTATTTATTTGCGAGTCTCTTGCTCACTCTCCGTGTTGTACGAGATATTGCCAATTATTTGGATTTGCGGGGGGAAAATTACCATCACACACATTTGTCATACGGAAGAAAAGAAGAATTGTTCAACAAAGTGCCAAGTATAGGTTTGGATAAGTGGGTGTATTTTCTATACGGAGCTTGATCGGGGAAATTCGAAGATGCATTAGGGAGGGATGAAGTGTACGACATACTAAAATATTGTCATGATGGTCCTTGCGGAGGGCATTTCTTGGTAAAAGAACAACACACAAAATTTTGAGGATGGGTTACTATTGGCCCTCATTATTTAAGGATGCAAAGAAATATGTGAGGGGCTTGTGACAGCTGTCCCAGTGAATGGGTGTTGATCATAGAGATCAAATGCCATTAAACCCCCGGGTAGTATCCGAACCATTTGGAAGATGGGCCTTGTATTTCATAGGACCCATTAATCCTCCATCCAATCAAAACTTACCTGCGTAGTATCTCTGGACTATATGACTAAATGGGTGGAGGCCAAAGCACTTATTAGAGCCAATGAAGAAGGCTGTCCTAGCTTTCTTATTTGAAGAAATATTCACTAGATTTGGAATTTCTAGAGAGCTAGTTACGGATGGAGGACCTCCATTTGTTCTCATGGTTTTAAGTCTACCCTTCGGAAATATCATATTCATCATAGAATGACTACACTTGCCCCAGGCCAATGGGCGGTGGAAAGCACAAATAAAGTATTAGAAGCCATTCTAACTAAAAAAAGTGAAGGATAACGGAAGGATTGGTCTCAAAGGCTCCACGAAGCACTATGGGATTACGGGAACTACGGAGAAATACTACGGAGTTTTGTCCCTATGAATTGGTTTATGGTAAAAATGTTGTTTTTCACCTTGGAATTTGAAATTAAAACTCTAAGAACTTCTTTAGTTGTTAATCTTGATTTGGTGATGTACGGTGACTAGGTTGCGGCTGATTCTTGAATTGGATGAAAAGAGATTGGAATGCCATTCACCAAACAACCATGATTCAACAACAAAGAATGAAGTGGCATGATGGAAAATATCAAACAAAAACGGTTCAAAAAAGGTAATTGGGCCTTATTGTATGATTCTCGGTTTGAAAATTTTCGGGGGTAAGCTACGTACATGATGGCTTGGACCATATGAAGTAGATGTCTGTTTTTCCTAATGGAACGATTAAGACTTTTAACAATTGATGATTCTAAAACACCTCTACTAGTAAATGGTCATAGGCTTCATTTGTACCAGCGCCTGTTTCTAAGAAAGTTTCAAGGCTGCTTGCATGATTGTTACACATTATCTTTTTCTAGGGAAGTCATGCGCTCCTCCATGACATTTAATTTTTACGCCTTTGTATTTCTAGCATTAGATTAGATTTAAAACTAATCACTGTTAAGGGTTGGCATGTTACAATTGAATTTTACTGATTATGGAAGAACTCATTAAGGAGGACGGATTCATCACGAAGACACAGGCTTCAATCACGAGAAGCTTTGTTCCCTTCATTCAACCCATTTCCTAGCAATATCCCTTTATTACTTATCATTTCTCCATCTTTCCATTTTTCCATTTTTTCCCCACTTCTACCTATTCTTGAAATATCATCTTTATTCAGTATTTCCCGTTCCTTCTTCTTTGAAATTGTCCATGTGATAATTCTCCCACTTTTCTTAGACCCAAATCATTGCATCCCATTTTCCTTATTTTTCCTTTATTTAAAAACACCACTTTCGACAACATGTCACTCATTTTTCCATTGCGAAACACCACTTTCAACAGCTTGTCATTCGTCTTTTCATTATTAAAACACCAGCATTTCACCCTCTGCTATACAAGTTTTTAGGTTCTCCACTTTTATTCTTCGGATCCCTTGGGTGAATATTATTCGGTATTGAGCGGTCACGATGTGCTCCTATTTCTACATTCCCGAGGAGAAATTTAAAGATTCTTCCATCGGTATCAAGCCATTATGAAGCACTCTATACTTCGAATTATTAAAACAAAGGTAAAAATATAAGGTATGTGTTTTTTTATGTAATATGAGTTAAATAATATTTTAAAGAGGATCTTGCTCATAATGATTACAATCCACACACTTAAACATCATTTCATCATACGTGAAATTGTTGAATCATCATTCCACCATCCAATCCGTCCTCTTCATATCCATTATTCATGATCATTGAGACTCCATATCCTCATTTGCAACGATTAGCTTGATCGAAACTGTGTTTCTATTCTCCGCGCCTCTGCATGTGACTCAAGTTAGTAGCTATGGGAGGTTCGGCTATCGGTTGTGAGGGCGGCTCGATAACTCTTCTTGAATTGTTCCGGAGGCCTACCAAATTTTTCGGCGGGCGGATGGATAACATACTTCGAAGGTTAGGAGGAATTTGATCCTCGGCAAGTTTTAGAGTTTGTGGAATTTTCGGGAAGACTTCTCCGTGGTTCCAGGGTGGGGTCGGTCACGGAGAGGAAGATATAGCACAAGTTTCGGGGTTGCCGGTCATAGGTGCTCGGCGGTTCGGCCCGGGGAAACAAGTCATTTTAAATGCACATTAGGACTTCCTTCTTCCGGAAGGAACGGGTTGAGAATAAAGGCCGCGGTATAACTGCGCATTCATTACCTCGCCCATGGCTAACGATGGCGAATTCATCAAGCACTATTTGACTTGCGAGGCGTTACGGAGTAGTTTATCAACACGACTTTGTTTAATGAATCATTTGCGGCATGGTCGATTAGTTAATATTCCTTATTATGTGCTTGGATTTATTAAAAACATGTCATATTACGTAGATGGGTAAAAATTCCATTACTATCCCTTACCCATCATCGCTTATGTCAATTATTAATTCGAGGAGGGTTTTGCTCGGTAAAATCCCTACGAATAATCCCTCTCCTTCTCCCGACAAGCCAAAATTCCCCGGCGAGCTGAAAGTCCCCAAGAAACTCCCGAAAGTTCTTATGAAAGGCAAGCTGGAAGATATCACGACCCCCATTGATCCCATCCTCGGAGCCGGTTGACCCTACCCCCGAGTTCATCCCATTTAAGCGAGTCACCCCTTCCTTTGTCCACATCTCTAGCGATGACTCTCAAGGCGAAACACCCCCATCTCCCCTTGCTCATAAAAGGAAAGACGAACCCCAATAGTCTCTTGTCTCCAAAAAAGACAAACAAGGGCCACATCCCAAGTACATCACCTCTTAGAAAGCCTTTCCCCTGAAAAGAATATTCTCCTAAAGAAAGTCAACGACTTTTCTTCTTTCCTCTCTAGGACGAAAATGAAAATGACTGACGAAGTCACTCCCATTTCTGACCATTGACTATCTGTTAAAACTTCAATCCTCATCACCATTCCAAATTTCCCAACCATTACCGTCTCGTCTGTGGCAACTGTTCCACAAGAACCCGGATGCCGGGGTAATATGACATCGTTACTACTCAAACGATAGCTGCTCCACGAAGAACCGATTCTCACTCGGCGTGAAACAAGAACCGGCCTAACGGTGCAAAAATCATACACCAAGCATGATAACACAAGGAAACCGGTATGCCGTGAAACAAAAGAACCGGCTACGGCTTTGGATCGGTGAACAGCTCCCGGCCAAAATCCCAACCCAGCACGGGAGTTCACCCACTATGGCATCTTTATTGGAGGAAAATGAGTTTTTGAAGTCGGAACTAGAGGCCTATAAGAAAGAATTGTGTGTGAGAAGCCTTTGATAAATTAAATCTCTACATGTTGGCACACAGTGTCAACACAAAATAAGGATCCATGCGAGAGAATACATGTGCATGAATGGAAACATTGCAACGGGCGAATGCAAAATAATCAAAATTCCGATTACGGGGCATCACATCGGTTGCAATCAAGAAGAACGCCCTCTTGTCACACAAGAACCGGTAGGGCCCTCAAGTATGGAAAAACCAAACCACGAGATATCACCGCCTGTGTTGGTACGACTCGGCTACTCGGACGATGCCCCAACCCGGTACTTGTAATGCGGGACACGGACTCCTACATGGAAACAATTAGAAATAATGAATAACTAGAAAATAGGTATGTTGTGAGATCGAATAAAATATTACAACAACATAAAAGGGTGGCACGGCAGAATTAGATGTCATGCCAAGCTGGGATAATTGAAGACCGGACAACGCAACGACTCAAGGATTCTAAGAAAGAAATCAAGGAATTAAAGAGAAAGCTGGTTTTGATGTTTTCATTAGTCTGGTCGGTAGCCACCGACCTTCCTTGAATTTATTCTCTTTGTTCAACTACCGAAAGTCTTGTTTATTTTCAATTGAAGGCATTGGGATGGGGCCTCATGAGTTGCTCACGGTAGACAATTTGTCAAAAAATTTGCAGGCTAGCTAGTGACCAACATTTGTTGTGAACTTTATCTTCATAATGAGGCTATGCTGAAAATAGACGAGGTCAATCTCACTCCAATTGTTGGTGATGTAAGAATTAGGGCATTTGTTTCATTTTATTGCCAATCAAATCACATAGGCTTGCTTTTATTGCAAGTAGGCACAATGAGGATAATCGCCTCCCTTTGGATAAGACGAGAACCTTAAAATCCAACCATGTTTTGTAGCAGACTATCACCAGATTTTGCGAAACCGAATGTCTTGGTACATACAACAATTTACCAAGCCTCAACACTTCTAAGTGTCATCGAGTTAATCGAGTCAAAGGAAAGCTGTTGCCTTGAAGGCCAACACCATGTTACGACAACGGTCATGTAAGGAAAGACAAAGAGTATCACCCTTTTAGCCACCGATAATCTTCAAATTGCACTATCCGAGGCTACCAAACTATATCGAGATGCATTCGACAATGTACTTGAGAATTCGATTGGTTGTCATTTTCACTTCGATCTTATGGATGCCGACCGAACAATACGGTCTCACACTGGTGGCTAACGGGGACGAGGCGGTAGCATGGCGGACATTGTAGAACAACCGGGGATTCAAGCTTCGACGGAAGCCACCTTCCACGATTCTTTCGCGACAGCTTGCGTGAGAGTCGGTGCTCGGACTACGACTCGAACTAAAGTTGCACGAGGACATGCAACCCTTTCGGTACCGGGGTGATGTTAGGACCTCACAATGTACCATTTTTACCATACATATTGACACCACCTTACCCTTTATAACTATATTTAAAAAGGGTTCCATTATCATTTTCATCCATTTTATCCAAAGGTATATGAAATCCTTCTCTTTACTATATATTTAATCTGTTTACATATAATTCCACATTACTCTTATATTTCATCTTAATCGAAGGTAGATTGTTGCTAACAAAAGTCTAAAAGATACATGAGATAATTTATGATAAGGAACGTGATGTCTTTGAAACAATCGGCGAATTCTTTGAGCAATCGACTCATGAATTCTTTGAAACGATCGGCGGAGCACGTAAATTCCGTCACTACTCGTGATTTGCGATTGGAAGAAGTATTTTGGGAACAATGGCAACAAGACGAAGACACGCAAGGAAGTGGTTACACGGATTGCGAAACTAACACTTTTTACGTATTTGTTGTAACAATATTTTTCTATGGAAGAATAGAAGGACTACTGTTTTAAGATAGAAGAACGATTTGGATAAATATAGATTTGCTCTTATGTAAGCGTAATAGATGTCTCCTCTTTAAAGGAGACATCGTGTCTAGAAAGGAGTTAGAGACTACGGGAGGAAACATTATTTTGAGCGGAAAGGAGCAAGACTCCATTGTAATGTATCATTCCTTTTTGACGGATGAATAAAGGTTTCTTTTGAGCGCCTCAATTTAACTCTTTCCACAAGAGATCTTGTGAGAAGAAGGGCTCGCCTTCGTCACAAGATTCACGGTGTCTGTAGTTTGTTGAATTTCTTTACGATATTCGCACCTTAGTTTGCTCTTGTTTCTTGAATCATTATTTGCGTAATTCTGTTAGTTCTTTAAGCATTATGTTTTCTTTAGCAGTTTGCATGAGTTTGGTAACATTAATTCTTAAAAAATAAAAGAAGATCTTTTTACGTTATCATTTTTGAATGTATGATTGATGTTGGGGAAGCAGTCTTGAAGATTCTGTGCAAAGGAATAGGGGTCACATTCCCCATTGGTTGACACCGTTTTCTGCAGAGTGTGATTAGTATCGGGAGGCAGTCTTGAAGGTTCTGTTCATGGGAAAAGGGTCATTTCTTAATTTATCTTTTCTATAGTGTGATTAGTGTGTCGGGGGAAGCTTGAGTCTTGAAGTTCCTATTTGGAGGAATAGGGTCACATGTCCCACACATTATAGTTGATTGGTTTCCTTTCTGTAGGGTGATTTCTTTCATTATCTTTCTTGGGATTCTTGAAAGAGCGCAATAGAGGAATTGCTTCTGCGTAACACAGTAGACTTCGGCTTTGTTAAAGTAGGGTGTGAATAGTTAGATTTGTATGATTGATAATTGTAGAATTTTACTACAACATTATCTTGCTTTTGGAATTGAGCATATCCAGTGCGTGATTGTCTTTGGAATAAACAGACCTTCCCGGGTTGACAATTTATGTGGAGCTTGAATTGCTAAAACAATTAAAGCGACCAACATCCCTAGCATTCGAGGACAGAGAATTGGACTAGTATATGCGATATATTTCCCAGAATGGGAGTTCGTCTATTCAAGATATCAAAGATTCTTTGAAGCAACAGTTCCAGAAGCCAAAATATTACTCTCAATTAGTAGCAGAAGTAAAGGACTTCAAGCAAGGTGCATCTAAATCTATGTGGGAGGCTGATCAGCGATTGAAGAAAGAAATCAGGGAAGGAGGGTTTGAGTATGACGATATACAACATACAGAGTGTTTCATCACTATGTTGTTACCCCACCATGCCAATGAGTCACCAAACCTTTGACTCGCAGGAAAAAGTTGTGGAAGTCACTATGAAACTAGAAGGCACTGAGAGAAGATACTTCAATAGGGGGTACATCAAATTCGGGAGGCGACTTGGAGCTATGCATGGAAATTCAAAACTGCGAAAGGAGAGAGGAAAAGAAGCGGCGCGAGATCTATGGTGCATACGTGTCGGGTATGCGGCCATACGAAAGGATTAGTGTCCTCTATTTCAGTTACATGAGTGGGACCTGATGCAGTCGCGCGAGCAAGTGGGGAACCCATCTGTCACGACCCGGGCTCGACGGACCTGCGTTGTGGTGCGGCAGTGCCCGTGTGGGCGCATGATACGAACCATTGCCCTCGGCTAGGTGCGTATGTCCCAGAACTAAAGCAACGATGGTGCGATTTCTGATCGGTGGGACACGATGAGCACCTTGTTACTTACGACTTGATGATAGATCATGGGAACTTGTATAGGGTAAATCGAGACCCTACATCGCCAAGAACTTCCGCGAGCTTAGAGGCTCTCGCGAGGAACGGGGAGGAGGTCGGGGAGGAGCGCGGGATGGCAGTGGGTAGACTAATACGAAATACGAGGGGAAGTAGGACATTTTGCCGGGGGACTTCCCAAATCCCACACCGGAAATCATGCAAATATTGTAGGCAATTTTGGACCATGTGGTTGAATATTGCGAATTTTAATAGCCAAGATGTAGGAAAAACAACCCACCCCCAAACGTAGAATGTGCAAGAGTTAAAGGCGAGCTGAGAAACATAGACCGAGAGTGTAAAAGTCATAACGTATGGATGGGATGGTCACCATGGGCTGAAGGAAGTGCTGCGAGGATCTCGACCTCTCGGGAAGGATCGAACATCGGCGAGGACGAGCAATAGCAATGCTGGCACTTAAATGCCAACACACCTCAAGATAGAGGAGGGGTTGAGCCCTTTCTGCAGGCATGTCTGAAATTGCTACGTAACCCACAGGCTATAGATAACCTTCAAGAATTAATGCATAGCTACACAGCTCGACCTGATCTTATTCCCAGGACCAAGGATATATACAAGCTATACAGATATAAAAAATGCACCGAAAGAGAAATGCGGTTGATTGCGTATATTGGTGACTACGAGATGGATCAAGTTATTTTAGACCTGGGATCAGATGTGAACGTCTTACCAAAGCAAACATGGAAACGAATGGGAGAGCGTAAATTGGAATGGTCCACCATCCAGCTGTGCATGGCCAATCAACAAAAGATCATCCCTACTGGGAAGGCTGCCAAAAGTCATGGTAGATATCGTAGGGGGTAAAATTCCTAGGCGACTTTGAAGTAATAGAAATTGTGGAAGATGCGGATCCTACCACCTCCTAGGACTAAATGGGCTATAGATATGAGGCCATATCGATCTCAAAAAGTGCTGACATGGTGTTTCAAAGTAACGATACGCGCGTAATAGTAGCCTTTGGATCTGGCGAAGAAGGTGCGCGATGCTCTGTGAGCTTGACATGCGACGAGGAAGAAATAGATCACATTTACAAATTGACTACATAGGACGAAGACTGGATTAACCCCATGGCGGAAGGAGTAATTTGCTGGGAAAAGGACAATGAATGCTTTTCCGACTCTGATGAGGAACTAGAGAATTGGTAAGGCTGGTTGCATGAGGTTTTGGCACTACGATGTCTTCGGGTCACAAGGAACTTCCACTACATCTCCGCCAAGGTAAGAGACTTGCCCTACCTTGAGGACGCAAGTGAAATTAAGGAGTTTTTATGCGCATTCGAAGACAAGGTTCCCAAGGTGCAGGCTAGGGGCACTTTCGCTAGCCCTGGGTGGAATTCCTGCGCATTGGTGGGATATGCATGGGCTGGTATGCCGCACTTGGGAGGTGTCGGGATAAGATGATCCCACCGTTTGGATCCCCGAGTGGAATATAGATCAGGAGGTTCCTTGGAGTCGAGAGGACCCACACGGATATTTCTTTGGCATGAGAAACACCATGGTGCGACATGACCCCAAACACTTTTTCAGTTCACACAGTTATCCATGATGACCTAGGCTTGCGTATTTGCGTGGTATTTAGATGTGGAGGTGCACCGGTGCATGCGCAATTGGGAAGAATTGCCGGAGCTAAGTTTACTGCTGAACATTTAAGATGGAAGATGGCACAAGGATGCTCGACCTTCTATAGTACATGAATGACACGAACAAGGGAGAAGCACGCCTGTCAGAGGTATGGTGGCAAGTTCTTTGGAGTGGTACTTGGATCGCATTATACAAAACACACATCCGCAGAGCTTTAGTGCAGGTACACGCGAAGCGACATGTAGGCGTCATCCCAAATCTGTAAATGTGGGAAAGCCCTCAGGTATGAATAACGACTGTCAGACCACTACACTTTAGTAAGAAAGGAACCTTACCATTAAAAAAAATGGGCAGTTGGCCATCAATACGACAATTTATGGTGAGTTTTTTTCGGACGATCAATGGTAAGTTTCAAGTGAGGTGTGCTCTACCGTTGGATAGCCCCAGACAGTATAAGGTTAACATGATAACTTCGCTCAGGGCTCTATATTGTCTCTGTACCCTGCCTCTGTTATTCTCCTGCTTACTTATTGGGATCTTTAACGTTTGCTGGGAAGCCTATCCGTTTTTTGATATGGCCATCCCTAACCCACCGAGTGCTTCGATACCTACCAGCTCAACGCCTGCAGACATCGTGTTGAGAAGGTCTGGGGATGTTGAGATTGATAAGAGGATTGGCCTCTGGCTCCCTGTATGGAGAATTGACTTTGAACCTCGTGTAGAGGGACACCACAGCTACACGATGAGAGTTCCCGACTTTTACAACCCTAGAACGATTGTAGGCCCCAGCCAAGTGGCCTCATACGATACCACAATGGCAGGTACACAATTGCCACAGTTCGCCACTGATAATGATGTAGTCAAGTCGCAGCTAGTCCTGCACATAGAAGGGATGAAGAAATATAGGGATACACTGTGACTTATTTGCAGTTTTAGACTACCGACCAGTGAAAGACATATTTGTTCGCTACCTCGCACTATCATGGTTGGTGACCATGCCCCGACAAATACGGACCTACAAATAGACTTGGCGCAGCGCTACCAGAAGGCATTACGGGATTTATACATTGCTATGTTGCAAGAGATCGTAAAGCATGACGGTTTGCGCATCGGCAATGTGAAATACCCCCGAAGTTTGGGCACGACGGGTTGCATTGATCACGGAAGCAACGAATATTATTAAGGAATAGCTTACTCTGGGCACTCAGTTGGTCGAGGTAGTTATGCAGCTCTGGATAGCGGTCCGGTTCAACCCCATGCTTCAGCGTGTCCAAGAAGACTTACGATAGACAGAAGATGCTTTTGATCAGGCCAAAGCTACCTTGCCTTCCCTCGTCCCTGCGCGGTGTCTACCCTTCTTAAAAACCCACAACGCCTTCATAGACATGATTACGGATCTCCGTCGTGCCAAGCACGTTGTCAGAAAGTGATTGAAACCATGGAGCGATACCGCCTTCCAAATATCTCAGGGTGCTCATACCACCATCGCATGGGTCCACCGGATATTAGAGCAGGTTACCAGGGTTGCGGCAGGTCCTGCCTCTCTGAAGCTACTCACTATCGCATAATGAGTTGTTGCCCAAAGTCAGGAAGTTCTCTCTCTGCTCATCATCACTCTCGATACCTTGCATGCATAGATAGCGACCGCACCACCACAGTGACTCGAGACGAGTCACAAGATTGCATTGGGGGACTGTTGGAACAGGGTCTCCTATGAGCTGTGAAACTGGTCCAATTTTGAATACTTTTGATTATATTTAGTCTAGCGCAAGGGTTTTGGGGTGGGTCAAAGCCCCGAAAGCATTGTAGTGGGCAAAAGGGTAAACCAGGGGTTTGAAAACCATGATTTACAGACCATAGGAAAGTTTAGGATAGAATATTATAAATAGAGGAACATTTTGTATCGTAAGGTAGGCAATGAAGAGCTATTGATACAAATTGTGGTTTAAGACATCGAAACCAGGTTTTTGGGGGAAAGGACTCTGGCCGGGCGTATTGGGCGAGAGATCGGAGTTATTTGTGTGTGGATCCTGCTGCTATTTGCGTAGGCTAGGATGGGTATTGTAAAAAGTAATTGATGAATTGATGAATAAGAAAGGTTTCTTGAGAACTGAATCTATGTGTACTTTTTGTGCATATTGTTGGTAATTACTACATTATGTGCATTCTGTATTGAAGCTACGAAAGATCTGTGTAAGTGTGTTTGTTGTATCTGGATATGTTCTATTCTGTTTTATGCAATATTGTGCTACTATCATAGAAGTAGATAATTATAGATCTAGCGCACGTGGATGCGAAAAGAGACCTATCTACCCTGTGCAAAAAGATGTGATGTGGGTATCACAGTGCTGGACGCAACTCTTCTTCCTTACCTATCCTTTCTCAAGGTGTGGGAACCTGGTTCCAACACCTACCCATACTACTTTGGGTGAGACTTTGACCTGAGCAAGCAGGTCATTGTTGAAAGGGCCAGTAGTATAGGGGTTTTTTGGCAAACCTTGAACTCCAAACCTGGGTTAGGACCCCTTGAGCCAAAAATATACCTGAATCCCTTCCATAGACACAATGAATCCCAACAACCAACTGGATGTGACAGCAAAAACACACTTGTTCGGATTCAACCGGATTTTGTAATTCCAAAATCATTCAAAAAATTTCCGGAGGTGAGAAGGATGATCAATTCTCTTGCGAGAATGAGCAGCCAAATCATCCAAATATGCCTTGATAATATGTTTGATGTTGTGGAAGGCCTAAGACATGGCCCGCTGAAAAGTAGCTCCAACATTTTTTAGGCCAAAAGGCATTTTATTGTAAGCAAAGGTACCCCAAGGACAAATAAATGAAGTCTTATGCTAATCTTCAGGATGGATAGTAATTTGATTATATCTAGAGAAATCGTCCATGAAGGAGAAAATCTCATTTCTCGCACACTCATCGATAATCTGATCTATAAATGACATGGGGTAGTTATATTTATGACATTCTTTGTTTACATTCTGGAAATTGATGCAAACTTGAATCGTTCCTTGTTTCTTGTCCACAGGAACTGGATTTGAAGCCCACCGAGTTCAAGGAATGGGGTAAATAAACCCTGCCTTAAGAAGCTTCTCCACCTTAGCTTTGATAGCTGCTGCCTTCCTGGGGTTGACCGAACGAAGCTTTTTCCTGACAGGATTAGCATTTTCCTATAGCTTGATCTCATGTTGGAAAATAGATGGATCTATACCAGGCATTTCCTCCTAAGACCAAGAAAACACATCACGAAATTCCCGAAAGAGATCGGTGTAAGTTTGAATCTCCTCAGGGGAACACTCGGCTCCAATTAAGACATTCTCTATGATGTTGGGATCTCTGGATATGTTCACTAGGGTAGTCAAAGAAATTACATTCATGTTCCCTTCAACAAAAACCTGTGCTGGTGGTAAAGGGTTCAGGACTGGGTGAACAGGACCAGAACACTAAGGGCTAGGGAAACTTGATTCAACTTCGTGTAAGTCTGGTAGAAAGTAAGATCGATGATGGAAATAATCCCATGGTCTCTCTATGCCAGTCATCGCTTCAAGGATGACCTCTTCAAATGGAAGAGTGGTATTAAGGAAATCTTGAACCAAAGATGAATAGAGAGTCCAAGCTGGAGACACATCTCCATCCAATTCCTCTGGTGAAAGAGAAACTGGAGTGGAATCTGTAGAGTCAACAACATGGCTATAAGCAATCTCAGCTGCAAACATAGGAAATTCCATTCCACCTACTTGACCTTCTCCTAATGTGAAGGTAGGAGAAGGTAAGGTCCAAGGGCCCGGAAAATAATGAGTTTTGAAGAACTCTCTTTGAATAGGAGCCCTGGAGGATGAAATAGAATTGATATGAACTGTACGAGGTGGAAGATCAAAAGTACCCATCAAGGAAGTGCACATTCCAACCCCTAGATTCTCAACAGGTTTCTTGGTATCCTTTACCAAAGGACTGGTTGAGTCAGAGGATGCATTTGGATCTACAAGAGAACAATCCAGTTGGTCAACTATGATAATTCTCCCTTCGTGAGGGAAAAAAACAATACGAAATAATGAGGATGCAATGGCATCCATCTCATAGATCCAGTTTCGCCCCAACAGAAGGTTACAGTCTAAGCTTGCATCGACTATCTCAACTTCGATGTTAACAATTTTTCCCCCAACACAGATGGGAAAAGCTGGAACAATACCATGCAACCTGTGAGAATGACCATCAAACATAGTTAGAAGAGTGGCTAAAGGAATAGATGTGGGAGATCCAATACCCTTCCAGCATGCAAGAGACATTACACACGTGGAAGTGCCCTCATCAATGACCGTTCAAAAGATATTAAATTTCCGATAAGTCAACCTAATATGGAAAGCCATATGGTGAGGAAGTCTCTTCTTGAAATTTGACATATCAAATGTAATCATCAGAGAATTCTTTGGATCAACAACCCCAACAACAGTGAGAAAAGCACTCTGTCGAGCTGGAAAATAATGGAGCACCTCTAACACAGACATGGCACAAGGACATTGAGCTAGATATTCTACAATCGAGTAGTTCTAGGCAGCCTTGGCATTAAGATTAATCATCGTACGTTTTGAAGATGCTTTCGGTATCCGAGGTATAGGCTCAACAACAGGCCTTGTAATATGAAGTGGCTCAACACTATCAGGAGCACCCTTAGCTTTCAAAGACTCAACTTCACCATAATCACAAGATCTTGTAGCGATATCTACGTGAGCACTCATCATGTATATGTTTGATGTATTTTCCCCAACCTGGCTGCCCCTAGAGGGAGCCCAAGTATTTGAAGCCGCACTAGCAACTAATTGCCACCCTTGTGGAAAAGGGTTTGTCAGCACAACCTGGGAACTAGAAGAACCTTGTTGAGCTAACAAGCGCTACACATCTTGAATTTTAGGGAAAAGGTGCATAATATGATCTCCAGTGCACAACTTGCATGGAAATTTCACTTTCTTTTTATTATCCTTTTTACCCTCTCCAACATGATCGTTGGATTTTTTCGCATTCCCCTTCCCATCCTTGTCATTTTTCTTGTTATTATATACTTTCTTCTTCCCATCGAATTGTTGATTTCCTTTGGGGTTAGAAGTTTGGACAACATTAATTGCCAAGGACTGGGAAGGAGTTGACACTGAAGGTACAACCTGACCAGAAGAAGCAGATTGTATAGACAACTGCTACAATTGACTTAGCAGTTTAGCCGTACTGTTATTAATCGAACCGATAAGCCCATCACCAATTTGGAGTGAGAAGCATTTGGAAATTTTTTATTAAGGACTCTAGACTAAGAATAAACTAGTTCTAACTGCTAAGCCCTAAAAATAGCCTGCTCTTCAGAAAATACCCCTGAAAGGGATACATCCTTAGAAATTTCTAGCTGTAAGGATTTCAAAAACCATTCAAGAAGGAATTCATTTGGGATTTGGGTTTTAATGAGCCTCTTTCTCCTTCACGACTCCTGAATATGGTCAGAAATGTGAGTTGCCTTGTCCTGCTGAAAATTGGCCAGGAGGTCAGTCCAGGCATCATAACAGATAGGTAACTCAAAATGATTTTATAACATGGTATCCAACTCTCCAAAAGTAGCAAAACTTCTCCTAGTTAAATCTATGTACCATTTGGTAGCATTTCTAGTTAAGGTTTGTTGAAACAATCTCAACCTAATCGAGTTATCGATCAAGAAGTTCGATGAACACCATAAATGGAAAGTGGTGATATGATCTACCGGATCCTCACCAGTTTTTCATTCAAACTTTGGAATATCTGAGGGGATCTTGGAGGGGACCGGAGGCCAACTCAGACTATACCGAATAGGATCGTTAGTCAATTTTTATAGGTCCGACAAGTTTAACGTTGCCAGAAACCATAAGCGAGGAGGAGCCTAGGAATTCCATCGCCCATAGGAAGGATTCCCCACATTTTGAAAAGAATAACCTGGATTTGTTGAGGCACCAGGTTTTTAGATGTTGTTCATAGAGAATGCTGGGCCATAAGAAAATACTTGTGACCCAACATTCGGAGAAGGACCCCCCCCCCCCCCCCCCAAAAAAAAATAGAGTTACTATACATAAGACCATTCCCTCCAACCGAGGTATTAACTGAAGAAGAAACCCCTTGGTAAGGGTTCCAAGAATTTGCAAACAGAGAAAAAGTTTGAGAAGTAATCGATGAAGGGAAAGGAACATTCCCTTGCTAACCAGCAAAGAACTGAATCCCCACTCCTAATGCTGTAAAAACAGGGTTCCATCTTGTAAAGAGAATAGTGCTTTGACCTCCATAAAAAGGATTAAAACCTTGACTCTAGAAGGTGAAAGGCAAGGATCCTAAGGAAGGGTTTGAATAAAGGATATGTCCACTTCGAAAGGGGAACCCTTGAAATGAAGCTGATCCACTAGCCATAGAAGAAGCTATGGGTGTGGAGACAACTGAAGCATCTGAAAAGGAGAAAGAAGGAATTCCAGATCCAAACATAGCAGCACTAGAAGTGATTGTCGATATAGCAATAGTGCCTCCTCCTTCAAATGAAAGAGGAGTCTGAACACTTGCAGTGTTCACAACCAAAACTGTGTTCCTAGTCGTGGTCATCGAAAGAAAGCGATATGATGGAAAAGGACTATCCGGTCTCTGAGACTTGTGCCCAATGTATTGATAATGTGAGGATAACTAGCAGCAAGAGGAGATGGAAGAGACTCAACAGACTAAGGGACTTCCTCTACTTCTACTTCTTCTAATGGAAATAAAAATCTAGAGATGAGTGGATTACTTTTCTCTACGCTAACAATGATACTAGAACCACCCACAGAAAAAACAAGCCCCAACAGAGGATCTCTCTCCACTCGTTCGACACCACTGGGTGAAAATCACCCTCCAAATTACTCCTACACCTTCTTGAAGAAGGCTTTGCACTCGCAGGAGAAAGCCCACGTAGCCTTCTCGATCAGTGACGCGATCAGTCAGCCACTTTAAGAGATTAAATTTAGGCTCAAAACATATAAGAAGCTAAGAAATCTAGGAGCAAAGAGCACACTCTAAAAAAGTTCCTAAGATACAGCTAGACAAGAAACTCTCAGGTATTTCCGCTCTGGGTGATGAGGACTGGACACCAAAATACAAGAAAGTGAAATAATAGGACCTTCCGAAAATATTTCAGAGTAATTATGCCTCAGGCCTACTAGTGAAGGTAATAGAAATAGTTACACTGACCTCCTAACAACAAAATTTGTTGGTGCAAGTCCCCAAGCTTCGGAAGGGCACCCTCTAGAAGTACTGATGGAAGTGATGCAACGTTTGTCTCAGGTACCACGGGTATTCCCCCCTGCAGTCACTTGTGTGGCCCCTAGGATAGGCAACTAAGGGCACCAATTCGTGTTGGAAGCTGAGCGGAATGGTCTTAGGTCAAGATTCAACAAGTAGGAGAGGGTGTATCTCTCTTCTTTGCCTACACTATCCATCATACTTGTCTCTCTGGAGGAGAGCTTTCCCGGTCCACTTAATGGTGTTGGATTTTGCTCTTTAATAAACTTTCTATGTTTAACAATTTGAGCGGCCTTGGAGAGTTAACTCTCTACTCACCTAATCCAATGCCCTATAACCTAGCTAGTTGGTGTATGATTAATGACAATGACACAAAAAATTCTAGTTTCTTTTAATTATATCGCTTGTTTTAAATTGGTTGTTACTTAAGTCAATAGTACACGGAAGTGAAATTGATGGTGTTTGATGACGCAGAAGAAATCAATGAAAACATAGTTACATGAAAATGAAACAATTTCCTTTCGATGAAAAGTGATCTCTACATGGGTTCTATGAAACTAATAAGAAAAAAATTATTTTTTTCCTTTCAGACACTCATACTTCACACGATCCAGAAATATATGAAAAATAAAATGCTCAAATGCACTTAATGCAAACTACTCATGATATGCAAATCCTAAGATGCTAACACCAAAGAAGAGAAAAAGAGTCTATAGAAAAACAATGGTTCGATCACTTTTTGACAGGAAAACAAGGCTAGTTCCAAACAGAACTCCTATGCATAAAGATGCCAAAAATGCACTTGACACAGAAAAGAGAGAAATCAAGAAAATACTTCCTTCAAAATCAAGCCAGGAACCAAAGACTAGAAACCAAAAAAAATCTTCAAAATATATAATGAAACATTGAAAACAAACTCAAAGCAAAAGAAACGGAAAACACAAAATTTTTTTGGGCTTTTAACGTATAATGGAAGAAAAAATATTTCAAGAAGACATGAAAAAACTACCCAAGAACTGCAATTAAGGAAAATGAGTCTCAACAAAAGGCTTCAAAGTGCTCAAGCCAACTGTGCTACTTTCGTAGTGGGACTTGAATGAGCAAAAAGAATCACAAAAATCAATCAATTGATTCAACACAGTAGCACAAACTTGCAATTAACAACAACTCAAAAAACCAAAAGAGATTCTTCAAGATTCGCAACAAGACAAGTCCAAGAAATCAAGAAAACTAAGATAGACCAAGAAGGAAAAAACCACAAGTGAAGCAATGCATAGGGCTAAGAAGAGCACACTAGCAGAGGCGCACTATTCTGAATGGTCAGAACAACCAATAACTTCAGGAAAATATCTTGGTGCTTCAGCCACAATTGCAATCACACAAAACATGCAATTTCACCAAATGGTTGGTTTTTCACAAAAACAAGAGAGAAAAAGATATGCAATCACCATAAACACAGTCCAGAGACCTTAAAGACACCACAGGAATGGTTCAACACAGATAGAAAAGACTAAAGAGGTTGAAAACTAAAAATTTCAAATTTTCCCAAGCATACATTGTTTTGCAGAGTGAAAATAGTGTGTATACGCGACTATAACCAAGGAAACTCACGTATACGTGGGTCCCTTTGGAAAATACAGGAGGTATACGTGAATGTGCAGAGAAAAAGTTCCGTATGGAAATAAAGATAAGGAAAAATAAAAAAATTCTAGCTTGATCAAGGGACCAGGTCTTTTGTCTAACTGAAATAAGACTTGCTAGAGTGTCAAAAGTGATAAAACCTATTAGGAACCTACAAGACAGATTAAAAAACCCAAACGGGAAATCACAAGAATGTGATCGCGAGTGGAATTGCCATTTCGGTTTCGGAAAATGTTACCCCAAAGGTCTTGGGTTGATGAGCCTTCACAGATCAGGGGCATATAATTATAATAAGGACTCACTTAACCAAATTTTATGCTAATAATTAGAAACTACAGGTTGCAGACCTTACCCGGATATCCCTCAGTTGAAGTAGATCCCACGAGGTGCAAACCCCCTGCAACTCTTTGTGCTCCAAAATCTGTAAACCAGCAAAGAACGAACACAAAATCCTAGTTGTACAACATATATATGTTCTAGATGTTAGTGAAATGCATGCATAATATCATAAAAACAATATTAAATAAATAAATTACGATCATTACACATGTATAAAATATGATTGACACGTAAAAATTGGGAACAAGATGGCTCTTCTATTATTAATGACATGTACAATAAACAAACGTGGAGAGATCACCTGAAATTTTCCATGGCCTTCAAGCATACCATCCTCTGGACCCGTCCAGCCCTAGCCTCTCAAGATTTCTTCCAAGATGAGTGCACAATGGATGTCACATACGGTGGTGAGCATCTCCAGGAAACAAGGGTTTCCTGAATATATCTGGGAAGTGTAGGAGGCACGGGAATATATCAGACTTGGATAGGGCTCCAACAACATATAATATCTATATTTCTCTCTCTCTTCCCCCCTTAGGCCATTCCCTTGAGGGGCTTTTATACTCCCTCAAATTAGTTTTTGCAGTTGGGAACAGTTAGGCCATGGGCTGGGATGGTTAAGTTACTGGAACAATCATAAACCCCACCTCTAAAATAGGGAATATATATATATATATATATATATATATATATATATATATATATATATATATATATATATATATATTTGAATGTTTAAAAAGGCATACACGGTTCTCTATGTATGAACTCGCGTATATACACGGAAAGGTATGGGCAGAGTCACGTATAGGTTTTAAGAAACTGTTTTTTGAGAAATATGTCCAAGTCTGAAGGGAAGGATTGCCTAAGGCCAATGCATAATTCATCAAGTATATGATGGTGATAAATGATGCTATAACAATATGTGGATTTTGGCAATGTATAAAGGTTTAGGTGGGTCCTACCAAAGTGTATCGACAGAGTTTTTGTGTTTCAGGGACAAGTTTTAAGAACAAAGGTTAAAAGCTTGTGGGTGCTAAGTGTGGATAGAGCTAGAATTTTAGACATTTTATATAAGTGGGTTTTATAACGTAATAAGTCCCAAAGGTTATGTACGTGGGTGCTTGGTGTTTAAATGGGATTTTAAATTCCTCAAATATGGGTTTTGAAAGGAAAGAGGTGTGGGCCTTAGGAACTCAGAAAAATGACGGGAAAAAGAGGGAAATGGAAATAATGAGGGGAGTTTGCCCACTATTGCACACAATCAGCAACATTTTCTTCTTTCAACTGAACTATAAGGCAGATGATTCATTTGATTCTCTTTGACAGTCAGGATCTCCCTTTCTTTCTCTGAAAATTAATGATAGCCATGGAATATTATTTTCAGTACCAAATATATAAGCAATAATTAGTCACCTTGTGATACTGTAAATTATAGGGTTCTAACAGTTTATTTCAAACATAAGTACAATACTTGGGACATGTTGTTTCTTGTTGGTCAAAGTTGTCATTGATGTCAATATGGAATTATTGGATATGGAAAATATTCTTGTGATACATGAATAACCCTAACCTCATGCAAACCCTAGGTGCTAAGGATGCCATTAATGAAGTAAATCCCATGTACTAAATATTTCCTTACATTATGAAGATGTCAAACCATTAATGAAGAAGTCAAATATGTCCATGATCCCCTAAACATGAAGATTGATGTTTAATGACAATCTCTAAGTGCCAAATATGTTATAGATGTATTTAAATATGTTGACCCCGAAACCTTCTATGGAGTCCTTATTATACAAAACCATGCCCTAATCATATGATGTCCTTGTACTTAATGAAGAAGTACTAAGCCTTTATACCTTGACTCATTATGACGATATCCCTAATCCTAAGAGGTCCATTAATTTCAAGCCTTGAAGGAGCCTTTGCCTTGAATTCCCAAAAAACATAAATCATAAAGGTTGCTATGGAAAAATATTTATCACACTTCACAAAACAAATTTTTATGAATGAAAAATTAGTTCATTCAAGGGTAAAATTTCTGTAGTCTTGTAGAGGATATCTTCCTCTTTCCAATTAGCCATTATTTGTCTTCTAACTCCTAAATTGGGTGAAATTGAATTTTTAAAGTTAAGAAAATCATTCTTTTGGTAAGCAGACTTGTGTTGGCTCATATTCCATGACTAAAAGACATATCCCTTTGTGGGAAGATGAAATCAATATAAATACAAGTGTAAATACTTCATTTCTATCACCACTTCAGTGAAGAGATTACATATATATATACCACAATTCAAAACTTGTGAACTAAGAAGCACCAAGGAGGGTTTTAAAGAAATATTGTTTGGGTTAAAATCTAGAATTGATCATCTATACCCTCGGACATGTAGCTGAGAGAGTTTCGGACTTGGGACAATGATTGTGCTTAGATCATTTGCTGGAGGGACATAAATATACCAAAGAGCTCGGATCATTTGCTCGAGGGACAAAGATATACCACAAGAACTCGGATCTGTGTTATGAGTTGCATCCCAAGGCTCCGACATGTGGTGTCAAGCCCAAAAATAGTTTGGACCTTCTTCTATGGGTACATTTATAGTCATACAACAATGGTAACAATTGTGATTTCATATTTGTGGCTTAAATACACTTCATACCTATGGAGATAAGATTAAAACAATTTAGAATTGGTTCGATGATGGTATATATGTGACATAACACCTTTGGAACTTGGATAGATCTCATCTCTAATTTGTGATAGACCTTTCACCTTTGTCAATTTAGAGGTCAGTGTTGGACAGTAATAAAACCCAAACTAGTGACTTGTGTTATGAAAGTAGCCCTCAAATCTGTGTTACAAATTTAAGTCAGGTTTTAAGGCTCGGTCTTTTGGTTTTTAGCCTATGATCAATTTAGACTTACCTTTGTGGCAATATCACTATGATAACACATCTGTGAAGGATACTTGTAGTGCAGGCCAGTGAAATTTCCTTGAAGCTCAGATAGGAAAATGGAGGATTGATGATATAATAAAATTGTGGAAGGCTCAGTGAAGGCTTAAATAACTATGGAGTGGTTCGACTATATTTCTTTGGAGGCTCAAACATTAAAGGCTTGAAGCCTTAAGCTCAAACTTGCAGCGTAACCAAGACTTGTGTATAGCTCGTTGAAGGGATTTGTTAAATGTTTTTTTAAAAAGGGCATCATTGGAGAAGTTTAAAGGCAGTCATGAATATGAGGCATTGAAGGAAAATACCTTGTATTGGAGAAATATTAAAGGATCATTGAAGTCTTATTGGAGCAGATTATAGAAGAGTTTTGGAGCAATCTTAAGAATAATCTTGAGGTGAAGGAAAACCCTTTTGGAGTTTCTTATTGAAGATTCTTGAAGACCACGATGAAGCCCTCATAAAGTGACCTTGAAGAACTCTAGTTTGGGTAACCTGAAGAGCAGTTGGAGTTGATCTTGAGCATACATTGGAGAGTCATATAGAAGCATATTGGAGACATTATTAGATAAACCATGATGCACTGTTGAAGACCCTCATGATGTAACCTTGGAGATTTTGTTTGGGTACCATGAAGATTTCGAGAGACACGTTCATGAGAAGACAAATGTTTCATTGATGAGCTAAGTGCCTTGCAGATCGTTTGAGGGCAACGCTGAAGGTGAAGTAGTATTTTTAGGGCTCATTTTAGAAGATATTAGGAGCCATGAAGAATCATTGATATTATCATGAAGAATCAAAGTGAAGGGTTGAAGCCCTAGAGGATAGGAGCCCTCAAGAGACGAGGTTGGAGCCTGTACCAAATATAGGGTTGGAGCCCTAGAGGTTGGTGCCTTAAAGAGACAAGGTTGTAGCCTTGGAAGATAGGGTTGGAGCCCTAAAGGTCGGAGTCTCTTGAAGTCCAATTCGATGCTTGGAAAAGTACAGGTTGGTGCCTGGTAGGATTGAAGATTGGTGTCTTCATCTAGGGTTGAAGCCCTAAACATTATTGTATTGGATTTATTTTAAAGAAGAGGATTAAATTCTTGGTTATATCTAACTAATAAAAGTATTTATTCTTATTGTTCATTTTTTGTTCTAATTATAACTGATCTAACTGGTGAAAATAACAATTGAAAAGAAATACTGATTCACCCGCCCTCTCAATATTTCCAAAAATTGGTTTCGGAGCCAGTACCTTCACTCAAAGCCTAACAACTTGAAGTTTGATCCTTAGAACACAAATGGAAAATCCAAGGAGTAAATCCCCCAATATTTCTAAATATGTCTCTTCCTCAACCATGAAAACTGAAAACAACCAAATTGGGAAAGCTCCATTTTCCAATGGAAACTTTGATGTATAGAAGGTGAGAATGGAGATTTTTTTAATGGCTGAAGGCTTTGAAGTCTGGGAATCAGTGATTACTGAAAGCATGATTGAAGAAGAATCCAAGGAATATAATTTAAGAGAAAGAAAAACAATCTTGAGTGGGCTACCGGATGTTATAAAGGTCAAAGTGGAAAAATGTTCATTGACAAAAGGTATATGGGAAAAACTTCAGGATATTCACTCAAAATAAGCATTGAGCATGACCTCTAGTCAAGGAGAATATGGAAAGAAAAAAGGAAATATAGAACCCATAAAGGAATTTGAAAACAAGAATGAAGACATCAAGACCAAGGAGGACCTAGAAGATGAAGAAATTGAAGATGATCTCAAAGATTATCTAAAGGAAAAACTTGTAGTTGCCCTAGAAGAGATAAGCAGTTTGAAAAAGGAAAATGAAGAGCTCAAGAAGCAAGCACAATATGGTGACCATGACCTTGAAAAGACAAGGAAGGAAGTTAACCTATTCAAGCTTCAAGTACAGGAAAGAGATGAGGAGATTATCAAGCTTAAGGAGGAATTCCATCAAAACAAGAAAAGGCATCATGAAGAATTCATACCCATGAAAAATCAATTGGATAAAGCAAAGAAAAGGGAAGACACTTTTTCAATCCATCTTGAACAAAGATACAAGGACTTGAACAAACTTGAAGTGAAAATTAGTCAATACAAGGAAGAGGTCTCCTCCCTTAAATCTCAACTAGGAGATGCAAAGAAACATGCACAAGGAGCTGAAAATGCGATGGAAGATTTGGCACTGCTAGAAGGAAAATTAATTGAAGCAAAAAAGGAAAGAAATGTCATGATATGCAAACTAGAAAAAATATGAAAAGACCTTCAAATTAAAATCAAATATCACCTTACTTAAGGGCCAATCATGTGAAGCAACAAGAATGAAGGAAGAAATGTAGAACCATCTAGAAAATAAGGATGAAGAATGCAAGATGATTAAAGAATACATTGATCTCCTAAGAAAAGAAGTTGATCATTTGAACATGTAATATTCCAAAATTTTAGCCTCCAAGCTAAATGGAATATTAGAGTAGTTTTATCACTGGATAGATGAATAAACAGGTAGGGAGGCTCATTAACCTCTTTATAAGAATCAATAACACTCCTAATATGAAAAGGGGTAAGAATAAGCAACTAATTTGAGCACCTTTGGGTGTGAACAGAGATGGGATCATGTTGATTCAGTCAACTTTGACCAAGTCAACTAAGCTATCTAGATACATTGAATCTCCTTTGGACAACGTAGTTTTGGTGGACGGCAACTTGCATGAGCTTGATGGCACATGTGAATGGGACCCAATGAGGAGAGGTTCACTTGCTATATATGAAGAGGATGGGGGCCTTTGTTGGATATTATTTTGTATTTTGATCTCTTGATCTTGTCTGTTTAGACTTGGCTTCACCTTGCGGTTTAGCAAGGTAGCGCTGGGTGTTCCTGAGTGGGAATCCCACCTCTTCCCTTGAGAGGCCTCTTGGGTGATTAGGAGCTCAAGTCCAAGCCATGGAAAAAGCTCAAAATTGAAAGTGTTCAAAATCACTTGCAACCTGAACGAACGTATATGCCTCGTCGATATGATCCTATAGCTGTGAACAACACTCAGATCCGACACTGTACGTGAAAGTTGTTCAAGTTTGAAAATTCACAATTTCAATCAAAAGTATAGTTTGACTTGGGTTGAATTTGATTTAAAAAAATATTAAAAAAATAATATTTCGAGAATATTCTTTAGAATATTCTAGGAATATTTCATGAAATATTCCCTGCTGTCCAATCATTGTTCAACAAGTGGCACAATCTGATTGCACGTTTGTTTGACTTTTTTTGTGGGTGGCCAATCAGCGGGTGCCATGTGGCCTGCTCGGAGGCCGCCTTAGGCCACCGAAAATTTGGTTATGTAAAATTTTTCATGGTCTATGAGTATTAAACCTCCGACCTCCCGCGAGCAAACCAGGCGCTCTACCATTGCACCACCGCTTTGGTTATTAACATATATATGCATTGGAGTTTATTTAGATTTTAAATTACATTTCAGCGGAGGATTTAAGGGCTAGCCCCACCCGATGTGACCTCGCCGCCAAGACCGAGAGCTAAGAAGCAGTTAACTCTGCCCTAACCGCCATAACATTTGCACACGTGAACATGTCATTTGGCCTTTAATGTGATGGTTAGCAGTTTTTTCTATTTATGGAGTGCGCCCACCAAATCTGGTGGATGGGCCAAAATTTTCGGGCTTAACTGTGTTAGCCCCCCTATGAAATTCCTGACAAGCAAGCTGTGGGCTGAATTGTTTTGGAGCCTTCAAGGAATGTCTTCCCCTTGAAAACCCATCCTCCTTGAAGTCCCTATGTAATGTGCCTAATATGTATACTCTCTTCTGATCCATCCCTCAAAAGAGGCCTATATTACCCCTCATATCACTGCAAATACCACTTTCCCCCCTTTTTTTATCCCTTTGTCAAAGTCCCTTTCTTCCTTTCATTCACCTCCTCCACCTCATCTGCCACCCCATCCATGGTTTTACTCACATTTTTCGTGTTTTGCAGGTTTGAAAATGATAAAAAGACCGACATAATGTGCGGCCTCTGATGCAAGGACAAGGAAATTAGAGAGGATCATTTGCAGTAGCGGGATTTATGAAAAATGACTCGGGAAAATGAAGACTGGACGTGCATTAAATAGCAAGAATTGGTGAATTTTCCCGCTGCAGTGGTGAATTGGTGGCGCGTTGGTGGCATGTGGTGGTGCATAGGCGGAGCCACCACAAAAATGGTGGTTACCGGGGCTGCCATTTGCCCGTATGCATCAAATGAGGTGAGGCACCGTAGTCATTACCGACCGTTGATTTGCGGTCAATGCCTGATCAACTGGTCAGCTACGGGGTGTACCCTTCGTGTTAACCATCGAGCATTTTGACCTCCCGTACTCCGTTGATCACCGCCAGCTTGCTGCCGAGTTAACCCTGCGCTGTTCAGATCTCCGCCGTCCAAATTAATGTATGATCCGACGGCGCGGAGCCCTTCCGATCAGTGGTCCCCACTCCCGTCCCTGCGCACTGTTCCAAATCCACCAGTATTTTCCGCACCACCATTTGCGAGCTGGCGGTTTTCTTCCATCGCCCAGCGATTCCACTGGGCGCCCGCCGCGTGTCCTCTGTACAGTGGCAAAACCACTATCTTCCTGTGCGTTATTGTTCAGCCCAAACCATGCAACGAAATCATCGTGCGCCGTTGGATCTCGCGCGTCCCATCCGACGGTTGAAATTCACAGAAGTTGCACACTACTTAACCCCGTCAATCGTACCTGCTAGCCCACTGTCTGTTACTCTCCGCCGTCGATCTCCACCATAATCGATGGTCCCGATCTGTCCCTCCATTGTTGACCACTCCGTTGCCCCGGGTCTCCACGTCACCCGTCCACCGTTTTCCGTCTCGCCACGTCACTCCACGTGCGCCCCCCGTACAGTCTCTCATTCCGTTGCATATATAAGTCCAAAGTTCGTGCTTTTTAATGTTTTTCATGCGTTTTTACTCTGCGGATCGTCGAACCTCCGCCAGAGCTCGTTTCACCATTCTGTCACGATTTC
The DNA here is from genome assembly GCA_034641835.2 of Pinus albicaulis. NCBI lineage: Eukaryota > Viridiplantae > Streptophyta > Pinopsida > Pinales > Pinaceae > Pinus > Pinus albicaulis. Next base: position 1,000,940,646 of record CM076570.1, read on the forward strand.
TTCCCAGTTCTCCATCTGCATGGCTATTTTCCTCGTCCACAGTGTGCCCTCGCCTCCTCCGTCATTCACACCCATGGATTTATTCACAGGTTTGTTGTTTTGCAGGGTTTTCAAAGGTAAAATATCATCATGTATCTACATGGCACGCTGTGCAGACAGAATTAAATCCGAGGGCTGGTGCTGTTATGAAATTGTCAAAGAAAGAGGCTGACGAGATTCACACTAAGGGAAAGAAGGTTTCCAAACTATGAAAATATCCCATCACCATTAAAACCCGAGCTACCCTATCAGAAGCAAAATGGAGCGGTAGAGTGTTACAGTACAGAGCAACAGGAAGATTAAGACAAGCTAACGAAGAGATAGAGCCTTTAATCAGAGGTTTAGAAGGCAAAGCAGTAGTTTGAAGACCCCGAGGACCGATCTAAAGATCCTAGGCACAGTGAAAGGTACCATCAGGGTTATTTGTTAGTAGGATGTCTTTCTTCATTAGGTACAAAGCATCCATACTGCTTTTATTATGCAGAATTTCCGCCCTAACTACAGTTCAAAAAACAGTCAGACATTTATGAGACAGACCTTCCTAGCAGTTTATTTCATTTTTTGTTCAAATCACCTGGAGTACAACAAGCCAAAAGGTCAATATCATATCCAAAGCAGATCATTCTCTCACAAGGAGGTGACAGAGATTAAATATACAGCATGTCAAGCAGAATGGGTTTCGGCCCTGCATTCATTGTTGTGTTTAAAGATACATTTAATTTTCACCTACTCCTTCAGTCGATCTTAGGCTCACCCTTTTCTATAAAGCGCAGAAGGAAACATTGTAATGGTTGTTGATGAGATATTAGTGAAACGCAAGCATTTTCCTTTTGAGATAAGTTCTCTGTGTAATATTGGTAGAAAGGCTGAGAATAGATGTATTCAGACTGAATGTTCAAGCTATGGGATATGATGTACCTGATTGGTGTTGTTTTTAATATGATAAGCATGTTTCTTTGGATCCTGATCTAAAGCAACTGGTGATGTTTTCCTTTCTCTGTATTTGTGATTGACTTGCTCTCATTTCATTATGTTTCTTCAGGCTCGCATCAGAAGTTTGGCATAAGATTTACCCTTGATAGGTACCTTATGTTGCTGCTCTCCCAGCCTTTATGTTTTCTGCTTATATGTGTATCTGAATATTGATTTCAATTGGTTTAACCAGTGTAGTGGATGTTATTGCCTGCTCTCTGATGTATGAATTAATGAAATCTGTGTTTAGATGGTATTGTTGGGATTAGTTGAATGTGTTGAGAACACTGGAGGTCTAGAACCTGGTCTCTTCTCCTCTAGGATCTATCCATCTCAATTAGCCCTTTCCAAGATCCCTGGTATTGCCTCTGATTTTGTCCAAGCAGGCCTGGAGTTAAATGACCTCTGGTCTGATCTATAGACAGAGTTGGTTGGTTCTCCTCCTTTCATTTTCTGTCCTGAATGTCCCATTCAAAATATCTTCTTTAAGATCCAAATGCTCTAGATGACTAGCCCAATTGAAAGCTTGCACGTTGATTACAAGTAAATCCTTTCTTGACTCCATAGCCCAATGGCTTTGATGTTCTTTGAGTTATCTGTCTCTGCCTAAGCTTCCCCTTTGCTCATCCTTGTCTTCTATCGGACCTTCTTTTCCTGATTCCCTTCAACCAAACTTAAACAATCAAACAAATAACCCCGAGCCATATAACTAGCCTAAATCCATAACTTCGAGCTTCAAAGACATATCCTTTGACTTGTATAGAGACATCCCTCTCTAGACCTAGGAGGGCTAGATCCTAAGGTCCCAAAGTGGTTCTATGTTGTCTCATCTTTTGGTCTTGTCAACCTGGCCAAAACATGGGAACCCCAACATAATGGCAACTCCACTGGGGAATTCTGAGTACATTTAACCTTACATACTTCCAAGACTTAGAAGCTTAGATCTCTGGTTAGGTTGACAGTAAGTCACTCCTTTCTTGAATCGGCCTCCATTATTGAATATCCACCATACTCTTAGACAGTGCTTGGAAAGGGCCAGGTAGCCTCCAGATCTCACCCTCTTTTCAGAGGTGACATATCTTGTAAATTCCCTCCCAGTCAATCTCTGGTTGGAGCTTGCTATTTTAGAGGAGATTCCTGAAAGGTGATAGTGCCCGAGCACTATGGTGGAAAGTGTACCCCTTAGAAACATCCTAAACCCTCCACTTGGCGACTCCATTGTTCCTAAATGAAAATACTCCACTGGTGATCAGTAGGCCTACTGATTGTCTTGGTTTCACAATAGACTCCACTAGGAGACTAGCCCTTGAGACAACATCAACCACAGTAGAAGTGACGAGTAGGGTTAAGCTTCTTAGCTTAGAGACAACATTCGGGCTCTCAGAACCATCCACACAAGAGCTTATCCCAACCCTGATCCACCAGAAATAGTTGAAAATCCAGAGAGTATCCTCAAAGGAGCTCCTACACCTAAAGGACCAACCATTTCCAGCCACATTCTTAGAGCTAATTCTGCACCTGAAGACCTAACAGCTCTAGCACATTTCCTCCCTGACCTAGACATACCTAATAGACTACCGAGAACTAGGTCATTCAATCATCTAGACTAGCAAGACCTCGAAGTTTACAATACACCATCAAACAGTGGTCGAAACACTAGGGACAGTGAAACCCCTCCTTCCACACCACCCGATTTTCACCTCCTTCAAAACTTGGGGCTCTCTCACCCTAGATCTTCTCAACAGACTTCTGTTGGTCCAAACGTCCCTGTCATCCAAATACCAGCTGCTCAAGCCAACCCTTTACCTCATCAGAACCTTATCATGGCAGCCTGGTATGCACCTTTAGTTTTACCCCAACCCTTGTTACCCTTGCCTAATGATTATCAATAAAAAATCCCACACTTCACTGTGAAGGAATCCATCACAGCTCAAAAACATGTAGATAAGATGGAGGATTCTTTCGATTATATGGAAATCGATGATGAAACAATCAAAATGAGAATCTTTGCCCAAAGCTTAGGGGGCGAGGTGAAGAAATGGTTTAAGAGTTTACCTCTTGGAAGCATTCAAGATCTCCCTGCATTATACCAGACATTCATAAACAAGCGGGAGGTTAGAGCAAACCCTCGCCAGCTCCTAGCAGAATACATGTCCCTTAAGAGGAACATAGGAGAGAGTGTTCACGATTACACCACTAGATTCAATAGCATTTATAATGCTCTCCCTCCACACATGAAACCTCCACAAGGTATGGCCCTAGCAAAATATCCTGATGGATTTGATGCTGACATGGCCTATGAGCTTAGGGATAAAGAGTACACCACCCTGGAAGACATGCAGAAGGGAGCCATAACCATAGAGGCAAACTTGATGGAAAAAAGGGCAAGACTAAAAGCTGAAAAAAGGGTAACGTATAGGGATGACAATGTAGCTTCCACATCTGATCCCAAATATGAAAAAATATCTAGAAACATGGAATAACTTCAACAAATGATAAAAAGGATGGTTGTCCAAAACAACAACTAGAACAGAAATCAGAACCAGAACATTAGAAGAAACAATGCTGCCCCCAACAGACAAAGAGAATCAGATCAACAGATCATTCCCCCATTTCAAGAAAATTTTTTAGATGAGGACGAGGGAATCATTGAAGAGTCTGAAGGGAATACAATAAACATGTTTGAAGCAGAGGACTCAGTCCTTAACTGTGATTCAGAAGAAGATCAACCCTCACCTTCATACTGGGACGAGGAATGGTTAGAAACTGAGGATTACAGATTAGGATTCGAAAATGCCATGATGCAGGTCAGGGAACAATATGAACTTAGGAGCAAGAAAAGCTAAGACACATCCAAAACCAAATCTCCTGAGGTGATCATCAAGAGAAGACTAGATAAATCCTCTAAAGCATCTGCTGCAGACAACAAAACAACAGCTGAAAGTTCTGGTAAACATAAGGAGAAAGACAACCAAGACACTGAAAAACAAATTCAACCAACCAGAAGTACTAGCACTTCAGTTAGTACTCCTGATACAACTGTTCCGAACCTTGTACATAGTGAGAAAAAACCAAATGACTCAGCTACTAAGGCAACAGCACATACAACAGAGTCAAGAGTTTCCAAGACACAATCCACTTTCAATTTAGAGAGTGAACTTGCAAAAATCAAAATTTTTGTACCATTAGCTGAGTTGGCCACTCAAGATGTATATAAAGGCCAAATTTTGAAAGCATTGAATCTAGGAGAAATGAATGATTCTGTAAATTTGAATGATGATCAACCAGCCCTACTCTTTGGTCCAAAAATTGAAGGAAAATTTCAGGAAGGGGTAGTTCCACCTTTTTATATCAGTCTCAACATTCATGACAAGATCCTCCATAATGCCATGCATGAATCTGGTGCATCGCACAATCTAATGCCTAAGGTAGTGATGGAAAGGCTAGGCCTAGAAATTACCAGGCCTTACAAAGACTTATACTCATTTGACTCTAGTAGAGTAAAATGCCTAGGACTGATCAAGGATTTATGTGTGAGTTTGACCCAAATCCCTGCCAAATGTATGGTCATGGATGTTGTGGTGGCAGATGTGCCACCAAAGTATGGCATGCTATTGTCAAGATCATGGGGAGCCAAACTACAGGGAATAATGCAGATGGATGGCTCTTATGCCACTATCCCTATATTTGGAAAACTTAGAAGACTGTATAGAGAGTCTCACATGAAATTCTTAGTCAGTAGCCCCGAGAAACCTGAAAACTCACCATTATACTCTGCACATACTAATCTAGAATCTTTCATTCTCTACAACAACCAATCTTCAGAAGAGCCGAGAGCAGATAATGGAAATACAAACGTAGAGCCCATGGATGCCAGCATAATGGCTACTCTAGAAGAATACAATGAAGAAGACCATGGACAAAATACTGAAAATGTAACTCTGAGGAAACCAGAAATGGAAACAGAACGAAAATAGCAAACTAGCCACCTCCCTGACCTCCATACCCATAATGAACTACAAAATAATTTACAACCTAGTACAGACTCCCCAATGCAACATAACGACGAACCCCTGTGGGAGATGAATTTCGATGGGTCCTGTACTAGACAAAATGCTGGAGTAGGAGTGTGGCTACGTAACACAGAAAATGACCACGCAGAGAGTCATGCTGTGAATCTGCACTTCAAATGCACAAATAACATTGCAGAATATGAGGCTCTCATTCTGGGCCTGAACCTATTGAAGAAATTAGGAGCCCGTAGGATAGCTGTGAGAGGGGACTCAGAGTTAGTGATCAAACAAGTGAATGGTGAGTATTCAGCAAAACACCCCAGGCTTAGGGCATACAGGAATGACACTCGAGATTTGCTGAAAACGTTTGTTGAATATGAATTAGCATTCGTTCCTAGGGGCCAAAATGTAATTGAAAATGGATTAGCTTGTCTAGCTAGCTCATATCCTAAGGCCCCAGTTGACCAACAAATTATCATTCAGACCAAATTCAGGCCTGCAGTGCCAGACAATGAAAAATATTGGCAGGTCTTTGAAGGAGAGAAGCAGATCAAAGATTTCCTGGTGGGCAGGAATGAGTTTGAATTTTCTGATTTAGACTCGTTTTCTGATGACAACTACCCAATCGAGGATCCCCCAGATGAACAAGAAACGCTCTGTAACATAGACATAAATTATTTTTCTGAGCAAACTGGAAATCCAACCGAAAATTGTGAAAACACGGATACCGAAGAGGTAGAGGTGCTACAGGCCAAAGATAGGAACATACCCAGAGGCCTGGCACTCTTAGAGGACCTTTTTGACTTTGACGACGTAGAAAAAAAGCCCACGATAGAACATGCTGATTCAGATGTGGAAGAATGCAACATAGGCACTGAAGATAAGCCCAAAATGATAAAACTGGCTAAGTCTATACCTGCAGACATGAAGAAGAAATATGTTGACCTGTTTAAGGAATTCATTGATGTGTTTGCATGGAGCTACGAAGACTTAAAGGCCTATGACACCAACATCATACAACACAAGATACCACTAAAGGAAAATCAGAAGCCTTTTAGACAAAAACTCTGTAGGATTAATCCAAAACAATTGCCTGCAGTTGAGAAAGAAATCAAAAAGATGTATGAAGCAGGCATAATAGTCCATATAAGGTTTTCCGATTGGGTGTCAAACTTAGTGGCTGTAAGGAAGAAAACAGGGGAGATTAGACTATGCATAGACTTCAGAAACCTCAATAGAGCCTCCCTGAAAGATAACTACCCTTTGCCTAGAATGGAGCATATCCTACAGAAGGTAGTATGCTCTAAAAGAATCTCCTTGCTTGATGGTTTTTCGAGATATAATCAGGTTCTGGTACTCCCAGAAGATCAACTCAAAACAGCCTTTACCACTCCATGGGGTACCTTCATGTATGTGAAGATGCCTTTTGGATTGATGAATGTTGGAGCTACCTTCCAGAGAGCAATGGATATTGCTTTCTTAGATGAGATTGGACACTTCATAGTTATCTACTTGGATGACTTGACTGTCTTTTCTAAAACTGAAGAAGAACATCTGAAACATCTGAGGAAAGTTTTTGAAAAATGTAGAAGGTACGGCCTATCCTTAAATCCTAAGAAAACTATTTTTGGGCTACAAGAAGGTAAAATTATGGGCCACATTATATCTAAGAAATGGATCAGGATAGACCCACAGAGAGTTGAGGGAATACTTCAAATTACACATCCAAGAAACATCAAGGAGTTGCAGTCCTTTATAGGGAAGATCAATTTCCTCAGGATATTCATTCCTAATCTGGCAGAGCATCTTAGAAAAAAGCTGAAATGCTGAAGAAAGATGCAGGAATTAAGTGGACCGTTGAAGCCAAGAAATATTTTGAGTCAGTAAAACTTGCACTCACTCAGGCCCCTGTACTTATCAGCCCTGACTTCTCAAAATATTTTCTCATCTTCTCATTTGCTTCCCATCACACAAGAGTTGCAGTTTTGCTGCAGAAAAATTCAGAAGGTAATGAACAACCTATACTCTTAAAGTACAACATCATGGAAAAGCAGGCCTATGCTCTGATTAAGGCCTTAAATGACTTTAGGGTGTACATTCTACATTCTCACACCATTGCCTTCGTGCCAAATATAGTGGTCAAAGATATCTTGTCCCAGGACCCTGATGGGAACAGGGGCAAATGGATTTCTACCATCTTGGAATACGACCTTGAAATAAAACCCACTAAGCTGATCAAAGGTCAAGGCTTGGCCCAGTTAATGGTTGAGTCAAACTTGTAGGCCCTTGACATTAACAGGATAAATGACCTAGATGAGTAGGAAGGATTGCCCCATCCAACTATTGAGGAGCAGTTTCAGAACTCTCCTTGGTAAACTGATATCCTTTACGTGCTCACTAACCTCAATGCCCCTCCATAATTGTCCAAAACGAAGGTCAGATTCATAAAAATCAAAGCTAGAAATTATTGCATTATGAATGAGAGTCTATATTGGAAAAAACCAAATGGCCTATTGCTGAAGTGTTTGTCTGAAACTGAAGCTGAAAGAATCAAACAAGAATTCCATACTCGAGAGTGTGGAGGCCACCTGAGTTGGAAAGCCACTGCAAATAAGATACTCAGGGCTGGTTACTATTGGCCTACACTCTTTAGTGATGTCCATAAAATGATTCTTACCTGCCACAAATGCCAGATTTTTGAGGGCAAAAGAAAGCTCCTTCCCCTCCCTCTGCAACCGATCACCATAGAAGGCCCTTTCATGCAATGGGGCCTAGACTTTATAGGAGAAATTCATCCTGCCTCCTCTGGACAACATAAATGGATCCTAACTGCTACAGATTACTTCACTAAATGGATAGAAGCTATACCCACTAGGAATGCCACTGACTCTGTCATCATTAGGTTCCTAGAAGACTTCATCCTATCTCGTTTTGGCTGTCCAAGGAAAATAATCACTGACAATGATGTTGCTTTCGGATCCAAAATAATGGTTGATTTCTGTCACAGGTACGGAATAGCACTGGGACATTCAACTGCCTATTACCCCCAGGGTAATGGCTTGGCTGAATCATCAAATAAGAGCTTAGTGACAATCATCAAAAAGCTATTAGAGGAGAACAAGAAATCTTGGCACAACAAGTTGGTACATGCCTTATGGGCTGATAGGCTCACCACAAAGAAATCCATTGGCACGTCACCATTCCAACTTGTTTATGGTATAGAAGCAGTTTTTCCTACCAGCCTTGGGATACCGGTGGTAAAGCTGGTCCAAGAGATTCAGGCAGAGGAGGATAGCATGATAAGGAGAATTAATGAAACAATCCATCTTCAGCAAACAAGGGAGCAGGTTTATAACAGAGCTATCAGAGTCCAAGAAAACATAAAAAGGTTGTTTGACAAAAGAACCAAAGCTTCAAATTTCAAAATTGGTGAAAAGGTTCTAAAATGGGACTCAAGAAGAGAGGACAAAGGTAAACATGGCAAATTTGACAGCCTGTGGCAGGGTCCATACATAATCCAGGCCACTGTGGGTCCTAATGCGTTTTTTCTGCAAGAACTTGATGGCATAGAATTGTTTGGGGGTCCTGTCAATGGCAGGATGCTCAAACATTAATTCTATTGATTTTCCATTTCCAGTTTCATCTCCATTGTACATACCATTGCAAGTTTTCATTTTCAGAAAAAGAGAAAATGTTCCAAAAAATAGAATGAAAAGAGAGGTTTAGACATGCTCAAAACATGAACCTCTGAAGTAAAAAGCATGGCTCAAACCTGATCAAAATCCAAGCCAAAGGAAGCAGAATAGCTGGTCCTAATAAGCTCAAAATCTGGATCAGCAGCGAAAGAAGACCCAACTCTAATATGCCCAAAACCAGAGCTGAAGCAAAGAAAAGAGGTGACTCAAATATGCTCAAAACCTGAGTCACAAGAAAGAAAGAAGAATGTTTCAAAGTTGTAGAATTCCATGCCTTCACAGTTTTGTCTTCTACAAGTTTCTGTCCAGCAAGTCAGACAGTCTAATCCTGGCTTGGCTGTGTTTAAATTTCCTGTCTTAGAATGTAGGTGAAGAAACCTGTTGGACAGTTTAATCCCAACAGGTAGTAGACTAGGTAGAGAATTGTATGAGGCCAACAGTCTAATCTGGCCTCATGGAGCAATAAGGGTAGATTTAGAATAGGTTTGTTTTTGTTTTGAAAAATAAAATGTAAAGGGTCTGCAAGCTCAAATGCACCCAAAGGGAACAGTTAGGACTACAGTTTGGTAGGTAGTTTGGTTGGGAAAATGTTTCTGCTGATATATCATGTTTGTGGCAGCTGAAAATCAACGAAGAAAGATGGCTTATGATAGCAGGCATCTGGCCTACTCCAAAGATCATATTTGGTTTCTTGACTCCTCCAAGGAGAAGTCATCCCCATGTGGAGCCACTATTAGCCCCCCTATGAAATTCCTGACGAGCAAGCTGGGGGCTGAATTGTTTTAGAGCCTTCAAGGAATGTCTTCCCCTTGAAAACCCATCCTCCTTGAAGTCCCTATGTGCTGTGCCTAATATGTATACTCTCTACTGATCCATCCCTCAAAAGAGGCCTATATTACCCCTCATATCCCTGCAAATACCACTTTCCCCCCTTTTTTTATCCCTTTGTCAAAGTCCCTTTCTTCCTTTCATTCACCTCCTCCACCTCATCTGCCACCCTATCCATGGTTTTACTCACAGTTTTCGTGTTTTGCAGGTTTGAAAATGATAAAAAGATCGACATAATGTGCGGCCTCTGATGCAAGGACAAGGAAATCAGAGAGGATCATTTGCAGTAGCGGGATTTATGAAAAATGACTCGGGAAAATGAAGACTGGACGTGCATTAAAGAGCAGGAATTGGTGAATTTTCCCGCTGCGGTGGTGAATTGGTGGCACGCTAGCGGCATGTGGTGGTGCATAGGAGGAGCCACCACAAAAATGGTGGTTACGGGGGCTTCCATTTTCCCGTACGCATCAAATGAGGTGAGGCCCCGTAGTCATTACCGACCGTTGATTTGCGGTCAATGCCCGATCAACTGGTCAGCTACGAGGGGTACCCTCCGTGTTAACCGTCGAGCGGTTCGACCTCCCGTACTCCGTTGATCAACGCCAGCTTGCTGCCGAGTTAACCCTGCGCTGTTCAGATCTCCGTCGTCCAAATTAATGTATGATCCGACAGCGCGGAGCCCTTCCGATCAGTGGTCCCCACTCCCGTCCCTGCGCACTGTTCCAAATCCACCAGTATTTTCCGCACCACCATTTGCGAGCTGGCGGTTTTCTTCCATCGCCCAGCGATTCCACTGGGCGCCCGCCGCGTGTCCTCTGTACGGTGGCAAAACCACTTTCTTCCTGCACATTATTGTTCAGCCCAAACCATGCAGCGAAATCATTGTGCGCCGTTGGATCTCGCGCGCCCCATCTGACGGTCGACATTCACCGAAGTTGCACACTGCTTAACCCTGTCCATCGTACCCGCTGGCCCACTGTTCGTTACTCTCTACCGTTGATCTCTACCATAATCGACGGTCCCGATCTGTCCCTCCATTGTTGACCGCTCCGTTGCCCCGGGTCTCCACATCACCCATCCATCGTTTTCCGTCCCGCCACGTCACTCCATGTGCACCCCTCGTACAGTCTCTCATTATGTTGCATATATACGTCCAAAGTTCGTGCTTTTTAATGTTTTTCATGCGTTTTTACTCTGCGGATCGTCGAACCTCCACCAGAGCTCGTTTTACCATTCTGTCACGATTTCTTCCCAGTTCTCCATCTGCATGGCTATTTTCCTCGTCCACAGTGTACCCTCACCTCCTCCGTCATTCACACCCATGGATTTCTTCACAGGTTTGTTTTTGTGTAGGGTTTTCAAAGGTAAAAGATCGTCATGTATCTACATGGCACGCTGTGTAGACAAAATTAAATCCGAGGGCCGGCGCTGTTATGAAATTGTCAAAGAAAGCGGCCAACGAGATTCGCACTAAGGGAAAGCAGGTTTCCAAACTCTGAAAATCTCCCATCACCATTAAAGCCAGAGCTACCCTGTCAGAAGCAAAATGGAGCGGCAGAGTGTTACAGTACAGAGCAAAAAGAATATTAAGACAAGCTAACGAAGAGCTAGAGCCTTTAATCAGAGGTTTAGAAGGCAAAGCAGTAGTTTGAAGACCCCGAGGATTGATCTAAAGATCCTAGGCACAGTGAAAGGTACCATCAAGGTTATTTGTCAGCAGGATGTCTTTCTTCATCAGGTACAAAGCATCCATACCGGTCACAGTGTAATGTCCCAAAGAATTTCCGCCTAACTACGCCAAAAACAAATGTACATCGAGATTTACCTTCCTAAAAGGGGGCTTATTTCATTTTAAATGTTCAAATCACCTGCAGTACAACACAAAAGGTCAAGATCATATCCAAAGCAGATCATTCTTTCACAAGGAAGGTGATGAGTATTAAATATATAGCAGCCGGCGTAATGGGTTTCTGCCCCGTATCTATTGTTATGTTTAATGATACATTTAATTTTCACCTACTCCCTCAGCCGATCTTAGGTTCATCCTTTGCTATGTGCTACGAAGGAAACTTTGTAATGGTCGTTGATGAGATATCAGTGAAATGCAAGTATTCTCCTCTTGAGACAAGTTCTCTGTGTATATTGTAAGATAGGCTGAGATTAGATGTATTCAGACTGAATGTTCAAGCTATGGGCTATGATGTACATGATTGGTGTTGTTTTTAATATGATAAGCATGTTTCTTTGGATATTGATCTAAAGCAGCTGGTGATGTTTTCCTTTCTCTGTATTTGTGATTGACTTGCTTTAATTTCATCATGTTTCTTCAGGCTCGCATCAGAAGTTTGGCATAAGATTTACCCTTGATAGGTACCTTATGTTGCTGCTCTCCCAGCCTTTTATGTTTTCTGCTTATATGTGTATCTGAATGTTGATTTCAATTCGTTTAACCAGTGTAGTGGATGTTATTTCCTGCTCTCTGATGTATGAATTAATGAAATCTATGTTTAGATATTCTTGTTGGGATTAGTTGAATGTGTTGAGAACACTAGAGGTCTAGAAC